>BGPR01004290.1:0-115335 GCA_013235015.1 Araneus ventricosus | reverse complement strand
TTTCGTGTGACTCTCAACCAAGTTCCGAGTTCGTTGGATCGGAAAAAGCAGGTTTCATTTACAGCAAGGTCTATCCTACATGAAAAGCAGAATCACAGTGAGGATGAAATGAAAGACACTTATATATAGGGTTGAAATGCGTCCCATATTTCACTACTGAGTCCCGTATTACTATTTGTCCCGTTTTCGTATGACACTCAACCAAGTCCCCGGACGGGTAGAAATAGAAAGCACTATTATCTATTTATAGGTAAGAACATCTATATTGGCAACACTGAGATTCTATTCAACTAGTTTTTATATCTAAAAGATTATTTAGAGAAAAATAATACCAATTAAAACTGCGAAGCAACTATGAAAATGAGTTTAGAAGAGAAACGGCTGAAGTTTTTTTGCAGATGCAAAGTATATCGATCAGAAGTCATGTAAAATAAAGCTACGCGAGTACGTATCTGTCATTCCATCTCGAAAAGCAAACGAGGCGAGTCTATTTTCCCGATGTCAAATCAACGGTGGAACGAAAGGAACACAGCGAATAGAACAACATTAATACGACAACCAATCAGCTCCAGTTAAAATGACGTGGTGTTTCTGAAACTGGTGTGCGATTATCCCTCCAAGAAAAAAAAAATGAAAATTCTTAACAGGAAATTTTTGGTAGATTCCTTATAGATTCAGTTTAGTTACGTCCCGGTTTGCAGCAACACGAAGGCTGTTTTAGGATGGACCTCGTCATGAACCACGGTCAGATGACGAGGACGGCACTCCAGCTGGCAACCCAGTCCCGAAACTTCCACGCAACACCAGCCGGAGGGCATTTGCCCGCAACGGATTTAGCGCGCACCAGACCCGCTTTCACGGCGGTTCGTCGATGGAATCGGGTCTCACTTACTGTATTATCGCCACGAGATAGACACCAGACATGCCTGTGGCGGTCGTTATGGAAACGGGATATTCCACTGCATTTTGGGGGTGAGGGAAAGGGCATTATTTCATTTCGCGCAGATAGAATCGACAGAAGTCTCGTTTCGCTTTGTACTGCGGTCGAAAACGAATTCCTTGCCTTACGAAGTGCGCTTCGTTCGCCAAATGTTGCGGTTGATTTCATACCCGTTTACCTCCTTTCTTCGACTCGTCTGCTTGCGGCAATCCTGTCCAGGGTTTTTCTCCTGGCGGTAGGACAGTACATCGTAGCACACCCCCGATCTCGGAGACAGAGTGGCTCCCTGTCGGTTGGGCGGGCATGTATTAGGGATGACGGTTATTGCAAAAAAAAAAAAAAACGGTTTTTCTTCACCTTCGGTTTAACCTGGCGGCTAAAACCGCTCAAAATAACCAGTTTTTGGGGAAAAAAACGTTTTTTTCTTCACCTCCAGTTTAACCTAACGGTTAAAACCGCTTAAAATAACCATTTTTTTTTGGGGACGGTTTTTCTTCATCTCCGGTTTAACCTGGTGGTTAAAACCGCAGAAAATAACCGATTTTTGAAAAAACCGGTTTTCGGTTGTTTTTTAAAGCAACATTTATGGGAAGAATTTTTTATTAATAATAATATACAATAAGTAAGTATTAATAAAATAATTAATTAATGTGATAAGTACTGATTATAAATAATTACTTAATGCAATATGCAATAATAATAAATGAGTAATTATTGTAATAAGCAAGTATTATAGACAAATTTTTTATTAACATTGTTTTCACAAGAAATGAATTCATTGGCCAATAGTTATTATCTAATCTGCTCATAAAGTCTCTTACAGCAATGTGTTGATCCGCGAGTCGACGCCTCGCTTCGGAAAAAACATCATTCATTGTAGATACTAATCTTTCGGACGCCACAGAACTTCCGACTCAAGATAAATATTTTTTGGCTACGAAAAACAGACGCCGTTTGCAGACAAAATTTTTTATTAGTATTGTTTCTGCAGGAAATCAATCCATTGGCCAATATTTATCTGTTCATGAAGACTCTTTCAGTCATCCGCCAAGTAACAGACGCCTCGAGGAAGCGGTTGTCGGTGATTGGTCTAAGATGATGAAATTCAAAGCTTTATAACTTGGTAAATTTAGGTCTGAAATCGAGCCTATCTTCCGACCCGGTTTTATTCCCCGGTTTTTGGATTAATAAAAATAACCGGTTTAAACCGGGGCAAAAAAATAACCGAAAAAAAACCGGTTAACCGAAAAAAACAGATTTCGGTTTAAACCGGCGGGTTTTTCCCATCCCTACTTTGTGAGTTTGATCCTTATTTTGTTTCCGCACTCTGTAACTGGATTTTATTGCTCTCTTGCGCATGCGTCACCTGAAAACGAGAGATTGAGTACGCAATGCCTGAAGCATTTTAACTTAAAAAAACATCAGCGGCTTCGCTTTCAGAATAGCAGGAAACTAGTAGCTTCGCTTTTTCATTGAATGTTAGGAATCTAGGTTTTTAAAAAAAATCCGGAAATTAGAATTTCCACGCGGCATTTCAAGCGTGTACCGGGCAAATTTTATAACTTAAAAAATATCAGCGGCTTCGCTCTCAGCATAGCGGAATACTCGCAGCTTCGCTTATTCGTTGAGAAACGAAACACACAGAATAACATACACGGTACTGAACCGAAATTCAATCCGAAGAATTCCAAACGAAGTTTTATTCAAATTCGAATTTATCGACCAATCGCATCGAAGAGTTGAACAAAACAGTCCAATCGAAACGTGGCGCAATATAGCCTCATAAGCAAAACACCGATGAAAAGATCGATTTGTGCGCATGCGCGCTTGTCCCTCGTTAAAAACATCTAGACGCATCCAAAACAAATGTTCTCTCATCGTCGTTCTTGGCGGCAAAGAGTTGGCGATCCTAAGAGGGACGAAGTAAGTGTGTGCCATAAACTCCACATAAACCGCTGAATACTATCAGGGGGCGAGAAAATGCCTGCAGCTGTCCACATAAGTTCAGCCACTAATGATGATGGGGCAAAAAATTCATATTATGACCCGCGCGCCACTTACCTAGCTACGCCACTGGTTGCCCAAATAGCACGTAAGCTTGCAGCAAGTTTGATTTTGACTTGATATTACCTTGTCATAGCAAATTTGATGCGTCAAACTTGAAGCGAACTTGTAGCAAATTCGCCGTGACATCTAGCGCCACCTTCCTTGCATTGCAAGTCTCCTGCAAGTTCACCGTGACAAATAGCGCCACCTCCTTTGCAATGCAAATTTGCAAAACAAGCTTGATGCAAAGGTAGCACAAAGAGATAATTATCTTTGTCTCTGTTTAAAAAAAAACATCCGATTTTTAATAGCATCTCCTAGACCGTCCTTCTTTTTATTAATTCAATAAATCAATGATAATTTGTAAAAAAAACTAACCTTTTTATAAAAAAAAAATTTTGAAACATTTTCCATCTTTTTACTAAAAGTTTTTACTTTAAAGAAAACTATATCGCCTTTTTCTTAATGTTGAAATTTTAACATTTATAAACGAAATTAAACCGAAAAAACAGTCAATGTTTGTTGAAAAATAATAACTTATACATTTTGTTCCATTTTAAAGTAATTACTTTTGAACTCTAATTTCATAATTTATTCTACTAGCAAAACTTAGTTATTAGCGAAAATCGCTCTCTCTTTGACTTCAAATCATATTCTCAACTCAAAAAATTAATGAAATCAAGAAAATAGTTTAAAATAAATCGTATACGAATCGAATCGAACGATGTATTATCGAAATCTATCTTCTCCTCTCGTAGTCGAGCTGGCCGAGTGGTATAGACATCAGACTACCACGCGGTAGGTCGCGAGTTCTGTCCCGGGTTGTGTTCGTACTCTGTTTTTGCTATAATTTGCAATAAGTTTGCAGTGCAAGTCTGCTGCAAATTTGCTGCAAGTTCGTCCCATGGTGACTTCGAAGCTTGCGTTAACTTGCTGCAAACTTGTTTCACACTTGCACTCTTGTCGTGATAAATTTGCTGTAAGCTTGCAGATTTGCAGTGCAAGTCTGCTGCAAACTAAAATTGCTATCTGGGTGGGTCCAATCAGAAGTAACTAGCAGTACGCACACGGCGTTACCCGTGGAATCAGGACTTCAACAAAATGGGGGAAAAATTCCCACAATGACACAAAAAAGTTTTGAAAACAAAATCAAAACAAAAGATACACATTATTGATTTTCGACAATGACACGAATGTAATGACGTCACCATAAGGAATCGGATTAAGCATATTACGTCACCTCCTGCGAGGAAGTTCACCACCAGCCAATGAAATGCAACAATGCATTCTTTATCGTCCGGAGAAAGTCTCGCTGTTAAATTTCGCTAGCAAAGAAACTGTTTGAACTGATCAGGGAAAAATTAATTAGAAATAAACGAAAAAAAGATATTTTAACCGTTCTTGTTTAAAATCCGACAGAACCGTTCCATTTATAAGCTGAAAAAAATTGAAAATAACAGTGTTATTAGAACCTCGGATGCAACAAATTTAAAATCAAAAACAAAATTTCGATGGCGAAACCTGACTATTTTTTAAAAATTTCTCAAAATTCAGTAAATTATGTTTGAAGCTCAAAACAAACTTCATTAGAACGAAAATTGCTTGTTCTATCCGATGGTGCATTGATTGTTTTTCAACGATCATTAGAAACGATACTGCAGCCGTAAACGTGTAGAAAATGACCCAAAACATTAAATAAAAAATTTTCTATATTAAATTTTAAAATTCCGGCTTCGAGGTGTGTTGAGTCACCTTACGACCAACCTGTGTGCCAAATTTCATGGCTTGTAAGTGCTATAGCTTCGTCTGGACATCGCGTGCACACACACAAACATTGCCTTTTATAAGTAGATATTTTTTCAGCATATTATCGATATGTGCATTGTAGTTGATGTAGTAGCAATTATTTTATTTCTTTCTCAGAAAAAATATATTGTTAGTGAAAGAGTTAAGTTAATGCAAGTGAGTATTGCAGATTTAATGAAAAGCGTTTATTTACAGCAACACACATAAAGACGCCTAAAAAGGATATGAAAGATTAGACACAAGAGAGAATTGTTTCCCTCCTCTATTTACACAGCAGCTTTGGAGGTCGAAAGACAAAGAAGTGACGTAATCATCAGAACAAGATCTTCAGTCACCATTTAGCACATGTGCAGCATCAGCCAATAATAGCTCACAGGGTAGCAAGGGGCATACTACTTTAGTAGAAGGGGGGAGAGGAAATGAGCATTGAATTCCAACAGTTTTGATATTCATTAAAGTGCATATAAACAATACTACAGCAATGAGTGCAAAAAATCACCCAAAACAACATAAAACATTAAATAAAAAATTTTCTAGGTTAAATTTTAAAATTCCGGCTTCGAAGTGCATTGAGTCACCATTAAGCCTACCTGTGTGCCACATTTCATGGCTGCAAGTGCGATAGATTCGTCTGGACATCGCACGCACGCACAAACATTGCCTTTTATAAGTACTAGCAGTACGCGCACGGTGTTGCCCATGGAATCAGGACTTCAACAAAATGAAAAAAAAACGCCCACAATGTCATGAAAAAGTTTTAAAAACAAAATCAGAACAAAAGATACACATTATTGATTTTCCCGCTTATTTTGATATTAAAAAGTTGCAACGTGAAAATTATTCTACTGCAAGCAAAGTATGCGAGATTAATAAATAAGTTAAGATACTGCCGAAAATAATAATCAGTCATTCAATTCAAGGTTATGACGTCACCTCCTCTTCATCCAATCAAATAGCCAGCTGCGTTCCGGAGAAGTGTAGCAGGAGAAAACTCTCTCGATAAAAATAACTTTCATCTGCCCAGGAAAAAATTAATTAAAAAAAAAAAAACGGGATAAGTAATTTTAACCGTTCTTGTTTTAAATCCGACAGAACCGTTCTAGTTATAAGCTGAAAAAAATTGAAAATAATTGTGTTATTAGAAAGTCGGATGTAACAAATTTAAAAACAAAAATAACATTTCGATTGCAAAACTGGCTATTTTTAAAAAATTTCTCAAAATTCAGTAAGTTATGTTAGAAATTAAAAACTAACTTCATTAGAACGGAAATCGCGTGCTCTTTCCGATGATGTATCTATTTTTCTCGTATAGTTATCCGAAACCATGCTATTGAGAAATTAGTACGAAAAATGACCCAAAACAACACAAAACATTAAATAAAAAAATTTCTAGATTAAATTTTAAAATTTCGGCTTCGAGGTGCGTTGAGTCACCATTACGACTACCTTTGTGCCAAATTTCGTGGCTGTAAGTGTGATAGATTCGTCTGGACATCGCACGCAGGCACACACACAAACATTGTCTTTTATAAGTATCTATACTTATAAAAGGCAATGTGTGTGTGTGTGTGTGTGTGTGTGTGTGTGTGTGTGTGTGTGTGTGCGTGCGTGCGTGCGTGCGCGCGTGTGTGTGTGTGCTTGCGTGCGTGCGTGTCTGCGTGTGATGTCCAGACGAATCTATCACACTTACAACCTTGAAATTTGGCACACAGGTAGCCGTAATGGTGACTGAATGCACCTCGAAGCCACAATTTTAAAATTCAATCTAGAAAATTTTTTATTTAATGTTTTGTGTTGTTTTGGTTGATTTTTCGCACTAATTTCTCAATAGAATGATTTTGAATAATTGTATGACAAAAACGGATACACCATCGGAAAGAGGACGCGATTTCCGTTCTAATGAAGTTAGTTTTTAATTTCTAACGTAATTTACTGAATTTTGAGAAATTTTTAAAAATAGTCGGTTTTGGCATTGGAATGTTATTTTTGTTTTTAAATTTGTTGCATCCGACTTTCTAATAACACTATTATTTTCAATTTTTTTCAGATTACAACTAGAACGGTTCTGTCGGATTTAAAACAAGAACGTTTAAAATATCTTTTCAAGTTTTTTTTAAATTAATTTTTTTCTGGACAGTTGAGAGTTATTATTCTCGATCGAGTTCCTCGCGCGGCACTTCGGAACGTTGCTGACAATTTTGATTGGCGGACGCGCAGGATACGTCATGACCTTCACCTGAATGAATTACTTCGATTATTATTTTCGAATTCAATTTTAATAATCTTGCTGTATAATAATCATCTTCAGGTTCCAATTTTGTAATATTGTTTTGGATTAACATACTCTGTACTGTAGGGCGAAAAAATAAGCAGGAAAATCAAATAATGTGTATCTTTTGTTTTGATTTTGTTTTCAAAACTTTTTCATGTCATTGTGGGCGGGTTTTTTTTTTTTTTTCATTCATTTTGTTAAAGTGCTGATTCCACGGGCAACGCCGTGCGCGTACTGCTAGTAGAAGATAAAAGGCAATGTTTTAAGCCTAAAGCCCGGCCGCATATTTACAAACCCTACCCTGATAGAACTGAGGCAGGAAATCGGACAATATGATTGGCTCGCTTCGCCGAGAGCCGATGACGTCGTTCTTTGCTCTCGTACGGAAATTATAACAAAACAAGCGATTGAATGAGGACTTTGATTTAGTTTAGGTTTCCGTTGCTTGGACTTCGCGAATTTTGTTCTACGACACGCACCTATGTAGCAATTTTATTTAGTCTAGCGATTATCCTTTTTTCCGTTTTATTATTATTGGCCTTAATAATAATAATTAATAATTTTACTATTATTTGGCATTAATTATAGTTAGATTAGTTGACTTTGAAACATCAAATGAACTATTTTCACTGGAATGACGTCAAAAAAGGCCACCAACATTAACCTGTTAGTTAATACCCTTCAAACAAAGTTGTTACCATTAGACTTTTCATTAGTATAATTTCTTATAGTGTGGGATGTTTTATTTTTTATGATATTTTAAATAATAATTTCATTTTTAAAAATATTGAAAATCTGCGAAGAATGTTTTCTACAGTTTAACTGTGGGAAAACGAGAATTCTTGTTTTGTTATATCCACGCTATGCGAGAGTTGAAAACGACGTCACTACCCTGCAGCCAATGATATTGACTGATCCGCCCTGCCCTATAGCATCAGGCATGGTAACAACGCCCGGCCCTCTGAGCTATAGCTGACCGAGCTTTAAAGTCGATTAACTCCGTCTCGTCTCGGAGCGCAGCTCATCGATTGACTATGGCTCACTGAAACGCAGATAGAGTTATCTAATCGCAGAAGGAATGAGGGGAGGGGAGAAAACACCTTCAAATGTTCAAGAAATCTCATCGTCCGCCGTGTTTTGCCAATCTCCTCATAGCCAGCAACTGAAGCCGAGAGCAAGCAGAGTTTGTCTGGATACAGGTAGTTCACATCCGAAATCTCCCGTAGGAACCCGAACCGATTTTATTTTTTCGAAAATTATATGTAATTGAAAAGATTGAAAAGATTTGTAAATAGCAGAATAAAAAATAAAAAAAAGTAATTTCTTTTCAGAATACATAATCTTTGCACACATTGAAGAAACTAACATTCAAGATAAGGTAACTTCATACAGAGCACATCCATTTTCTAATGAAAAGGGTTGAGAGCAATCTCTTCCTATTACTTTTGAATAAAAGAATTGGAGAGATAGTAGTACTGACTACTTCTGATCCTTACATTTTTTTAGACATTACCTTCTTCTTTTCTATTTTTATCGGAATTGCAATCTGACCTGTAATCCGAACAGCACCGGTCCTACTAGTTCGGATTAAGGGGTTCTACTGCAGAAAGAAGTGCATTTAGAAATCAGTTAAAATAAAAAAGCTAAAAATTATTGCTGGTTCATTTTTATCTCCACAGATTGATCCATTGGATTTTTCTACCTCATTGCACGTGGACATTAGAAATACTTATTCAGGGCATTTTCCACCAACTTGAAAAATAATGAATACAAATACATGGTTTGATTTTCCCGTCAAATTGAAGACTGGTTAAATCTATGTCAATGTGCCCTGATATTAGGTAGTAAAAAATAAAGGTTTTAAAAAAGAAATTAAATAACAACTGTTAGCCATAAAGAAATTAATTAAATAAAAAATCGTTTAAGAAAATACATTTTCAAGGCATTAAAAATATTCGCTAATGCCATATTGCGATTTCATAGAACGTTGCTCAGCAACGGCAGAAAATGCGTTGAAGAATGAGATGACAATTATTTGAATGTGGGTGTACATTTGTGTAAAATACCATCTATGTGGAAATCTCACAATAAATTTATATTTGTAAAGAAGGCTCACTACTTCATCCAATGTTAGAAATAATACAGTCTTTGAGTTTGTCGCCAATATAGCAAACCAATTTACAAAATAATGCATTGGTTGTTATACCTGGTTTCGCCAAATGGCTATAATATTGGCGACAAAACCTGTGCACTCTGAAGTAGATTTGAACCAAGACGCGTGAGGTAAAGAGAAGATATTTTTAGGAACTTTGTCTTGTATTTTTTTTAAGTGATGTAAAGATGGTTTGCGATGATTAGACTAAGAAATATTATATATATATATATATATATATATATATATATATATATATATATATATATATATATATATATATATATATCTATATATATATATACCATGTCACTGTATGTAATCCTTACATAACAAAACAGAGAGTTATTAACTAATTTCTTTTTATTATCGGAGAGTGACAGAATGTACGATTGCATAGTCATATCAAGGTTCAAACAAGAGCAGAAATTCCTTTTCCCAGGTAGGGATTTAACATATAGACACGTGATCAAAGTGAGGAATGTGGCTATTTTGCACGATTAGCGTAAGTAGGTTTTTAGGGAGAAGTCTGGAAAAGAATCTCCGATATTGCGCGGAAGGAATTGGAATATTCTTTTAGCAATAAATAGACGCGAAACGAGATTTAATATACTTCAGAGCGGGAAATGACGCAAACCTGTAAGAAAGTAGTTAAGGAGTAATTAAGACTCTAAAATATATATAATTAGAATTTGAAATAAATTCAAGTGAGATTATTACATATATATATATTTTTTTGTGTGGTGTAATACTTCTACATATTTTATTACTTTTGTTTTATTAATTTAATTTAAGAATCTATCGCAGACGATTTTCATATTATTCTTTTTGTCCTTTTTTAAAATTTATTCATATCAGCATGGCAACAAAAAAATAATATTAAAAAATAAAATATAGAAAAGTGTTTAAAAAAGAATCAGTTGAAATAATAGTTCGAGAGAAATTATTGCTACCATCATCTGTGTCTCCACATATCCAGCCTATGAGCTTTATAACGTAAGTTAAATCTAAACGTTTCAAGACATGAAATAACTAGAGACACAAACCAGGACATTTCTTTTCTAGAGAGACGAATCTGGAAGTCTAAGAATTCAAGAGACCTTGTCCTGGCTATTATAGGACACTAGTCACTTCAAAAAGCAGTTTTTAACGATTTTCTAAGGTAGTAAGTAATCAATTCATCAATTTTAAGGTTGGCGAGTTTGAAATGTTTCGAGGTGAAACACAAACCTAGATGTTCAATTTCTGCTCTCGAACCATAAATCGACTTGCTAAACATAATAAAATTATGTAATGCTCTCCAATATGTGAAATGAATTTCTTTCTAAATTAATCTCAATCCCAAGTTTTATTTATATCAATACTAGAAAAAAATGGCCTTTTAAAGAGCTTTCAAAACATTTTGATTCCAAGAAGAAAAAGGAAAAAAAAGGTGCGATAGTAATTTTGATAAACGGAAAATATTTGAGTGATTCATTGAACACGACAACGATCCGAAAAATACGAAACGTGCTTTTAAAAAATATAAGACAGACAATACATGCATCTGGTTGTTCTTCATAAGAACTCCTCCAAAAGTTTATTTCTAAATTTGCATGCGTTTTAATTTTCCCGTGTTCTATTGCATTCATTTTTGTGATTCTGTATCGTGTTTTTTTTTTGTAATGTTCGTTGCACTCTTTGATTGGATTCTTGTCTTTTTAATGTGTTTTCTTCTTTAAATAAACAAAAATATAGAGTTTTTAACAGATTATATGAAAAGAATATGGAGGCCTTTCTAGGAGGGTGCCATTTTTTTTTTTTTTTTCTCTTGACCGAATCGGATCGCCATTAATTTCAGCCCGTCTTTTGATGGCTATTTTTATCTCTTTTTTGATTTCGTATTGAAAAGAACTTTGGAATGAATAGGGGATACTAATAGTCTTTGTTTCTGAAAGTCCCAAAACCCCTCCAATCAAATCAAACAGATTATATGGGGAACTTGATATTTTTAATATGTCTTTTCGTGTTTTTTAAGATAGAATGTTTACAACTTTTAAATTCCTAGTGTGTTTTTAATACTTTTGCGATTGTGTGTATTCAACTTCTAATCCTTTGTTTTTTTAAAACTTTTTTTAGATTTATTCATTTTAATTCTTAAATCTTTAATACGTTTTTATGTTATTAAGATGTATTAACACTTTATAAGGCCATTTTTTTTCTAGTAGTGGTATAATAAAATAACTTTGGTATTGAGATTAATTTAAAAAAAGAAATACATTTAGCTTATAGGATGACATTATTTTTTGTTAATTAATTTCGTTAATTAATGGTTAATTACCAAGTCAAGACACTTCGTTATGGTTTGAGATAAGGAATTGGAACGTCCAGGTTTCATCGAAAAATTTGACGAGAACTTACTCCAACCTTGAAAAATGCATTTAAAAATTGATGAATTTTGGTGGGAAGTATACTCGCACGGCCTTATAAGGGGTTAATATCCTACAGTGCCTTTTAATGTCTCTGTGAGCGTCCAACTTTTAAATTATTTATGCATATGTAAAATTCTTTTTTATGGTTTAGTGACTATGACTTTTATATTCTCACCCTATTTTTAATGTTTTTTGAAGACTGTGAAGACCTTTGATTTTCCAATGGGTTTTTAATATACAGTCGGACCTCTATTTAACGAACCTCTAGTTTGCGAATTTCTCTATTTTACGAACTTTTTCTAGGAACCAAGAACATTTTGCGAATTTCTTCGTAAAATAACCTCCAAATAGCGAAGTACATTCTCTATTTAGCGAACTTTTTCTTGTGATTCAATATTTTTTTCCCTATTTCTCGAAATATTTCTGAACATTTCAAACTTATTCTTTCTTTTAACACATTTTATGGTGATCAATGACCTTGAATTGGTTTTACCAGTCGCCTAACTCACCGAGAGCAGTAAAATCGCTGTCATTCTTTGCATTTCATCCAGGAAGTGCAACCTTTATCCACCCCACTGTCCACTTCACTAGAAAAACTTTCAATATTCCCTTTCACCCTCAGTGGAGCTGTCCCGTGTCCTTGAAGACTCCCGTTTTCTAGATTGTTGATCAGAGTCGTGCTGGTAATTTCGGTTCTTGTAGCTGGAAAATGTCAAAGCGAAAGTGCTTGAGCATCAAAGAAAAACGATGATGCGCTGATTGATGATTTTCTTTCACTTGATTCTGAAGCTGAAACCTCGGAAACACTAACTTAATTGGATATTTTGGACAGTATGAAAAATAAAAACAATACAGAAATGAATTGCGACGAAGATGTTGTTTGATGGAAATGATTATAATGCAGAAATCAACAAACCTTCTTATGATGAAATGCTAAAATGATTTGAAAAACCCCGACGCTGATTACAGTTTGAAGAAAATACGCTTGAAGGGGCTTTTGGTGCATTGCAAAGATGCAAGACGTATTATGAGAGAAAACACTTTTTCAAACAAAAAACTCAGACGAAATTAATAGACTTTATCAGTAATTAAATTTAAGGACGCATGTGGTGATGTATGCTTAAAATTAATCATTATAATAAATGCGATAATGACATTAAAATTCATTAATTTTAATATAAAATTATTTTTTTAAATTGAAAATACAGTGTATTCCCAGACAATGTTTTGCTTTATTCTTGTTTTCATTGCAGATTTCTTTTTGATGGATAAGATATCTAAAACAAATAGATATTAATTTACAAAATAAAGTGTGATTAATTACTTTTTTTAATAATATTTAATGTTTATGAGTTTAAAATCTGTTTTGTGTAGTTTAAAGTATTTTAAAAGATGAATCTCTATTTAACGAATTTTCCATATAACGAACTTTTTTTCGGGATTTAGCGACTTCGTTAAATAGAGGTCCGACTGTATTTAGTATTTAGGTGTGTTGCATGCTCATTTTTCTGCACTCTGTATCTGGAGTTCTCTCTGTAGCGTGCGTTTCTTTTAACTAAATAAAAACGGTGAACACCAGCGACTCAAAATTTGCACATGCCATTTTTGGGTCAACTGCGCTATTTTCCAACTTTTAAAATTAACCTCTTAACTGGCTTGTTTTCTTAACTATCTACTTAGATGACACCTTCTACTTTGGGAATGCGTTTCCATTTTAATACAGTAGAGAACCTAAAGCACACTTGAAAAGTTTATGGATCCCACGCAATTTTTGCATCGAATTATAAGGTCTGTGGATGATTTAGTTTATAAAACTGTGACAATTCATTAGACTTGAAAACAAACCTGCCGAGAGAGGATGGTTATTCTTAGATTTACAATTAAAAGCCAAGAAATATCTACTTAGATGACACCTTCTGCTTTAGAATGCGCTTCATTTATCACTATGGAAGAACCAAAGCCTTGAAAAGTTTATGATCCCACGCAATTTTGCATCCGAATTATAAAGGTGCAACGTTGATTTGCTGACTCATTTGGAGCAAGACTATGCCTTTAGGTGATTAATCACCGATATGGCGGTCTTCATTTTGGTTGGTGGAATACTTTTTTAAAACATGGCGGAAGGAGGGCGATCTCCCACAGTACCGTCATTTCCATATCAAAAGCCAAATTTCGACATTTTCGATCAGAGTTTTGCTAATAGCTTTTGAAATAACTATCGCACGGAAATTATTTATGTATAGGGTTGTCACAATTGCTAAACATTTATACGGGACGTTTATTTGCTAAATAAATAAAACATGAAAAAAGTTGACTTATTTTACTCTAATAAAAATCAATTAAGTTTGAGTAATCTAATAAAATGAACACATAGAATGAAAAAAAGATGCAAGGCCAATCCTTTTTAGCCCAGTCATATTTTAAAGTTTGTTTGATTTATAATTGAATTATATCATTTTTCTTTCACATAATTAAAAGATTAGGCGCAAGTCATTTTAAAATTATAATGACAGATCACTGACAAATTCTTACTTTCGTCAGACTATTGAATTGACATTAGGGAAAATATTTTCTCCACATTTGCATTGTGGGCTGGAATGATCAATGCGTATTCGCATAGCTTTATTAGACATGACCTCTGATCAATATATTTTGTATCTGCAAAAATCTTCAGCCATTTCTCTTCCATACTCCGTTTTACACTCTGTCCCAAAAGTTTATAGAATCTTATATTTTGCCTCTATTTTTTGTTGTACATGATGTATTTCGATGTAACTTACCATACAGATATGTTATGTCTATTAAATTGACAAAACAGCAGTTCTACCCCGTATATTTAATGCCAATTTTTAAATGGTAGAATAAACTGAAATAACCTGTCCCAAAAGTTTATAGACAAGTGCAATTTTATACAAATATGGTATCAGTAATCATGACGTCGATCTGGAGCCTAATAAATACGTTGTAAGAAAAGGAAAGCGTTCGTTTGTTCTGCATTTCAAGATGCCTAAAGCGTAGCAGCTATCTAATGAAGAAGTGAGTAAAATTCTGCATTTGAAATTGCTCTGTAAGACTGTTAAGGAAATATCGAAACTTTTAAATCGTTCTAAAGGCATGATTTATCGTGTAGTAACTCGTAAGGCGCCATATGAGCCAAAACCTCGTTCGGGAAGACCACGTGTGACGGATATTCGCAGTGATAGACGGATACAAAGAATGGCTTCAAGTCAGAAAGTGTCAGTTCGCGAAATTACTGGGGCTTCCCGGTTGCAAATCTCCAAGAACATTGTTCATAGATGAATTATAGAATCTGGTTATACGATTCACGCAAAAATGGCTCGCCGATTACCACTCTCAAAGCTTCACATTAGTAAGAGATTACAATTGGCTCGTAATCATATGTCATATGGTGATAAAGGGATGACTGTCCTTTTCAGTGATGAAAAAAATGGAGCCTCGATGGACCTGACGGGAATATAAATTATTGGCATGATTTACGAAAAGAGCCCAAGAGCTTTTTCAGTAGGCAAAGTGGTGGTGGATCTGTGATGGTGTGGGCGGCTTTCAGTTTCAACGGTTAAGTGGGTTTGGCCTTTTTAGATGGCCGATAGAATTCTCCTAAATACACAGGAACACTAGAAAATCATCTTATGCCATTTGCAGAAAACATAGCGGGACGACATTGGTAATATCAGCATGATGATGCTCCCATCCATACCTCCAATGCTACGAAAAATTATTTAAACTCGAAAACTGTTACTGTTCTTGAGTGGCCACCGATGAGCCCTGATCTGAACCCAATTGAAAATGCGTGGGGCATTATGTCTCGGAAGGTATATGAGAATGGAGGGCAATTTTATTCAGTGAATGCCTTGAAGACAGCCATTGAAATTGCATGGTACAACCACAGATATTACAAACCTTAATTATGTCGATGAGAAAACGTGTATACAATGTCACACTGAGAAATGGAAAGACTTTAAACTACTAATAACATTGTATTGAGCACCTTCTGTTGAAATGTCGTATATTCTATAAACTTTCGGGACACCTAATATTTCCATTTTGCTATATAATTGAAATACAAATTGTTATTTTTTCTACATATTTCGTTGAATGCAAGTCGCACATGGTTTGAATAAACACATTTGTAATTGGTGTTTGCATGCCTTTCCGTTTTGCTATAAAACATATATTTTACTAGAGTCTATAAACTTTTGGGACAGAGTGTATAGTTACTTCGCAGATTTCGTTGGTATTTATTTTTCTCTAAATAAACTTTTTAGATATACAAATTGTTTGAATAGACTCTCAGTGTTGCGAATATCGATGTTTCTTACTTGTAAATACAGTAGAGTCTCCCTACAACGAAGTCTCCCTACAGCGAATTTCTCCCTATAACGAAATTTTTAATCGGAATGTTCAAAAACATTCAAAATATTCACCATATAACGAAGTGGTTGCCTCCCTATAGCGAATTTTTTCAGACCTTTTATATTTTTGTCATTTTTGAAAAAAGTTGCTAATTTCCGTGCAAGCAAATCGCTCACACGTGCCTGTTTCTGGAACCACTCGCATTGTTCATTCCAGCGATAACACATAACACTAGAATGCTATGTGAAGGGTGATGCAGTTGTGGGGACCTGGGTTTCTACTACGGGTCAAGATTCCAAGAATGGGGGTGGAAACAACAAATGGAAGTGACAATATGCATTTTATGTTTATCCGTACTAGTACATATTATTCTCTAAATTTTGTGAATTGTCTTCACTTTTAAGCATTTTATTTATATAATAAAAATTAGTATAATTGTAACAAATTTATAATAAATATTGCTTATTTTTTTAATTGAAAGTCATAATTAAATATTTTCGAACTTATCGCACGTACTAAAAGGTTTGTAACATTTACTTAAATAACTGCAAAAATCTCTAATCTCCGTATAACGAAATTTTCTCTATAGCGAATTTTTCAACCAGAACTAAGCGATTTTGTTATAGGGAGATTCCACTGTAGTTTAGTGTGAAAACGGGACAAATAGTAACACGGGACTGAGTGGTGAAATACGGTGACTGTCCCGTATATACAGGACTACTTATGTACAATCTTAAAGACCAAACAATTATCTTTTTAAGGACACCGATTTAATTGCCGTACAATCTTTTTCTTTAATTTTAATAATTATTTTTAGATTCAATTTAAACACAGTTGTAACACAATAGTTGTAATTAAATTCAAACCCATTTTATTGTTTCTTATCAAATTCTTCATACACGCTGTTTCTTTTGCACTGCTAAAGTTCTGATGAAAATAATGCTTTCTTTGGACATTAACCCTCTGACTGCGTAGCCCGCGGATTGGAAGCAAGTCCATTTTCTGCTCTATCCTGCGATTTTCATAGGCTAACTTGGCTCTTGTTTACTTGGCTCTTTTATCATTATTGGGTCATATTTAGGGTCCGTATTACGAGACTGTCACCGTGTATTTCGCAACTCAGTCCCGTGTTACTATTTATCCCTTTTTTGTCCCGTTCTCTCTCTAAACTATGAAATTGAGATACGCAAGAGAAATGGCTAAAAGTTTTGTGCATATCAGTGGGGAATCCATGATTTGGGTCTTGGTGGGGGGTGAGGTATAAAAAGTTTTGTGTCGTCATGACAAATCTCAAATCTTATGGCTTATGCAAGCCAAAACTCTTTAACTTTACAGACTTCCCTCACCTGACAATAAGAATCATACAGAACACTACAATACTTTCGATAATTTAAGACACACTATGACACCAGAAGCCGTATTTTTTAAAAAAATTAAAGTTCACTTCCAAAAGGCTCACACTCGAGATTTAAAAAAAAATGCAACACTTAAGATAAAAATAAATCAAACACGGCGCCAAAAAACTGGTCGAATACATAAGAACACGGAACATCAAATAGCGTAAAAATCTAAAATGTTGTAGAAAGGCAAAATAAAACATATCATGTATTTAAAAGATGCCTAATTTAACAAAAAACACAACGAAATAACTACCAAAAACATGTTTTTGACCGAGTCAACGCTGCAAATGCGAGTGGAATGACTACAAAAGTGGGAAAACTTTGGATCCTGTCAAAAACCAGGAAGAAATGTTTTCACTTTTTTTAAAGGGCGATTAAGAAAAAACAGCTGTAGTGATTTTAAATGAAATAAAGAATTCTGGTCGAGCTCTGGAGGGGGGGGCTGTAGCCCAATAGCCACCCCCTGGATTCGCCACTGGTGCAGATACAAAGCATATTGATCAGAAGTCAAGTGTAATAAAGCTATGCGAATATTTATTTCCCATCCAAGCCCACAATGCAAATGTGGAGAGAATATTTTATTTGTCAACTCAATGATCGGAAGAAAGAAGCAGGTTGTCAGTGAAGACAACTGAAGCAATTTTGATTTGTATTATAATTTTAAAGTGTTTTGTGCCCAATTTTATAATTATGTGAAAGAAGAAAATTATATAATTGAGAAAGTAGAATCACCTTTAAAATATGACTGGGCTTTAAAAAGGATTAGCGTTGCATGTTTTTTACTTTCTCGTATACGAAGTATACAAAGAGAAAGTATTGTAATCGTCAAAAAATTCGAACTCGAGATGTTGACGAATCTCCACGTTTTAGACATCCATGAGTCCGAAAAACACAATTTTGGAATTATGTATGTCTGTCTGTCTGTGAACACGATAACTCGAAAACTATGAGAGCTACGGAGATGACATTTGGTATGTGATATTGACACATAATTTGTAGGTTTCTGTCAAATTTTGGCATAAAATCCGTCCACGGTCATGTGAAACTGTAACTCAAAAACTTGAATAGATAGATGGTTAAAATTTGGTACAGTTTTATCGTCATGAATGTAGGTCCGTATAAAATTTTGGGCCAAATCCGTCAAAGGATTGGCTGTCTGTCGGTCTGTATAATTTACTTTTGAAAAGAATTCTATCTCCACGTGCATGCGTACTGGAAGCACTCTTCTGTGCATGCGAAAGCTATGGAGTGAATTACGTCAGTTTGTCCTTGAGCCGGTAAGAGCGGAAAATCGGTAAGCATTTCTTTGAAATTGATTTTTTACCTAGTTTTTACTTGCGTACTGGAAGTAATTAATCTCTGTGCATGCATTAGCGGAGCTTTCTAGAAAATAAATATTGCGAAGTTTTAATACATTCGCATCTCTTTGAATTTGATTCTTCACCTAAATATTTTGCAATCACTAGAATCTACAATGAAAAACCTTCTGATAGTCATTGTATTTTGGGTTACAGTAGGTTCGAATTTTTTATCCACGCAGGGGGAGAGGAAATGACAAATTTTTGAGAAGTATAAGAGAAAGTTTAGGGGAGGCCACTCCCTCTGGTTATTATTCTGCGTGTTCATTGTATTAGATTGCTGAAAATTTATTGACTTTTTTATCAGAGTAAAATAAACCATTACCTACCACTTTTCCAAGTTTTATTTATTTAGTACTGAAACGTCCCGTATCGATGCTTCACAATTATGGCAACCTTAATCATATTATACTAATAAAGTTTTGCATATAAATAACAACTCATTTGGTTCAACAGTGTTTGCAAACATTGCATCCAAATCAGAGGTTCACAACCTGTGGTACGCGTACCCCTGGAGATACGCGAAAGACCATTTGGGGGTACGCGAAATCAAAGTTGTTAATGGCGGAAACAATAAAACATAAGGGATTAAAAAATAGAATTTTGTTTCTCCAAGTAGTACTTGTTATTTAATATACAACTTGAATAGTTATTTATTGCGAAGTGTAATTTTTAGCTATCCATATAAGTTAAAACGAAATACAGTCGATGCTCGTTATAACGACCACACATTATAAAGACCATTCCATTATAACGACCAGTGATAAAATCCCCAACTGTGTTTCCCTATGCACTCTATGTTATTTTACTTCCGGTATAATGACCCTATAGTATCGTCTAATCCCAATACAACGTCCGAATTCAGCGGACACTCTTCCAGGTATTTTTCCAAAATTCCTTTATTTTCTACTTTAAAATCTATTTTAGAAATGTATTTTTAATTGATAAAATTTTATTTTTAATACCAATGATAAAAAATAATTTGAATATTTAGTTGGAATCTCTTTAAAATAGCCTATTTTTACGGAACTTCTGACCGTGCATGTGTACATTTTTTAATTATATCCACTATAGCGACCACTCGTTATAAAGATCTTTTGCTGTGGGACGCAGAGGGTCGTTATAACGCGCGTCAACTGTAATTACAATACTGATTTCATTTGCTTTGGCGTTGAACTAATACTATTCTAAAAATGGAATAAAATGTAAAATCAAAAATCAGTTCTGAAAATGTTATTGATTCGAATCATTTTGTCTCTTAAGCTAAACTTAACATTACTCATAAAAATTTCTTTGCATAGACGGGTTGTTGGGAGGGGGGAGTTGGATATGATAGTAGGAGGTACGTCGAAAGAAAAAGAATAATCAAAGGGTAAGCGAGAGAAGAAAGGTTGGGAATCCGTGATCCAAATAGTGATTTTTAAAAAAACGCAGTGGGAGGGTTAACAAGGCAGAATTTTTACATCCGCTTTTATTCAGCAACGTGCACACCTTTTAATATTGTGATATTCGTAACGAATAAAAAGAAAAACATATATTTGTAGAATTCTTAAAATATTTAAAGAAAAGGAATTAAATAGATAAAGAAATCGTTTGATCATAAAAGAAATTAATTTTAAAATATCGATTGGCTGAAAAAGAAATTAATTAAAAATATCGTTTGGCATAATTCTTTTCTAAAGGTTATAAAAATAGTGTGGCAGCGATAGATTTGTCTTTTGCTAACGTTGCCTAGCAACGGAAAAGAATAAGGAATTGAACATGGAATTCGATGTTAGAGAGTGGTGTAACGTTTGTGATGTAAGTGCATGTGCTTGTTTTACATGTTTTGTGCTGTGGAAAACGTCCAATAAATGTATTATTTTTGATAAAGAATGTTCCACGATTCTACATATTATGCTGAAATACATGGCAATATGTAGGCACAGCTACTGATCAGCTCATAAAACTAATAGTAGCAAAATCGTATGTTTACACTGTAGCAGGAAAACATTTTAAAGAACAATTTTGTGCGTAGATAAAAGTCGATACTATTCCGTTTCGTTGTGCTAATTTAAAATCAATAACATGGAAGCATTTTTAATGGTTGTAATATTCGTAAGGAATAAAAATATATATTTGTAGAATTATTAAAATATTTGAAGAAAAGAAATTAATTAGATTAAAAAAAATCGTTTGGTCATAAAAGAAATTAATTATAAAATATCGATTCGCTGAAAAAGAAATTAATTAAAAATATCGTTTGGCATAATTCTTTTCTAAAGATTATAAAAAATAGTGTGGCAACGATATATTTGTCTTTTGCTAACGTTGCCTAGCAACGGAAAAGAATAAGGAATTGAACATGGAATTCGATGTAAGAGAGTGATGTTAACGTTTGTGATGTAAGTGTATGTGCTTGTTTTACATGTTTTGTGCTGTGGAAAACGTCCAATAAATGTATTATTTTTGATAAAGAAGACTCCACGATTCTTCATATTATGCTGAAATGCATCACAATATGTAGGCACAGCTGCTGATCAGCTCATAAAACTAATAGTAGGAAAAATGAAACTTTTTTGAAAAACTTACGAGATACCCGAGTGTGAACAATAAGGAATTGAACATGGAATTCGATGTGGAAAGAAGGTAACGTTTGTGATGTAAGTGTTGTGCTTGTTTCACATGTTTTGATTAGAAACGTCCAATAAAGTATTATTTTTGATAAAGAAGGTTCCATGATTCTTCATATTATGCTGAAATACATCACAATATGTAGGCACAGCTGCTGATCAGCTCATAAAACTAATAGTAGGAAAAATGAAACTTTTTTGAAAACTTGAGAATACTGGTGAACATCAATCTCAAAATAGAATTGGGAAGCTTTCTGCTTTCGAATAAAGATCATTTTAAATTCGAGAAAGATGGAACGTTTTCGTCATCCGCCATTTCTCACTCGCTTTCACGAGAGTGTTTGCGGTAACAGATTGTTTGTTAGCGTTCTCTGCACCTGCATTATCTGAGCGACGTCAGATAACGGTTGCTTTTAAGAGCAAGAAGAGAGTTCTTACCTCAGCAGCAAGTGGTCGCCGGAATCGAACGCAGACGGTAATGCGCCATTTGTTGGTTCGAAGTCCATAAAGGAATGAATCAGCGGCTGCAACTTCACCGGTTGGAAGTGAAAACGGACTTCGGACCGAGATAAAAAAAAAAAAAAAAGCGCAGAACAATAAAAATGAAATGCGGAACATTAAACCGTTTCAGCGCATCGGCTGCAAAAAGGGGAGAAACGATGTGATTTATTTCTCTGCTGGGAGTTCTGTTCGCGGCAACCGTTGTAGGATGACCACAGCTGACTGGAGACACCGTTAAAACGCAAGTGCGAATTTGATTGACTCGAATAACAATGGCGGATTAACTCCTTACCCCACGATTTTATTTAACCTCCTTGTTGAGTGTTATCTATAGCAAAGTCGTCGATAGAAAAATAAATCTTTAATGAAACAACTCAACGTAATAAATATGAAATAGAAACAATTATTATAACAAGTTGTGGAACATCCCTTCACGCACATCACCGCTGGAGTGGGTGCTTACAATATTATTTTCCACAGGGGTGGATAGTGGTTAAATTAATCCACTTTATGATTATTAAATCTCAAGGGCGAATAATTAGTTAAATACAGTCCACAGATTGGCTACTCTGCAAGGGCAGATAGTTATGTATACAGTTCCACACTTTGACCACGCTGCAAGGGCAGATAGTTATGTATACAGTTCCACACTTTGACCACGCTGCAGGGCGAATGGTTATGTATACAGTTCCACGTTGATCACGCTGCGAGGGCAGATGGTTTAGGGTTGACCACTCTGCAAAGGCGAATGTATGTATACTGTTCACCAGCCACTCTGCAAGACAGATGGTTTAGATTGACCACTCTCAAGGGCGAATAGTTATGGCAGTTTCACACGTTGAGTCACGCTACGAGAGCAGATGGATTGACCACTCTGCAAGGGCGAAAGTTATATACAGTTCCACACGTTGATCACGCTGCGAGGCAGATGGTTTGGGTTGACCACTCTGCAGGGCAGATGATTGTATACTGTTCCACACGTTGACCACTCTGCGGGTAAATGGTTTTAGATTGACCACGCTGCAGGGCAGATGGTTTGGGTTGACCACTCTGCAAGGGCAGATAGTTATATACAGTTCCACACGTTGATCACGCTGCAAGAGCGGATGGTTTAGGTTGACCACTCTGCAAGAGCGATAGTTACGTATACTGTTCCTGGATTATTACTCTGGGGCAGATGGTTTTAGATTGACAACTCTGGCAGATGATTATATATAGATACATAAGTTGACCACCGCTGGGCGGGTGTTTTATGGAATACAGTACTGCTGATACTTGTAACAGCACTGCATGAGTTGGATTCATTGAAATCCTTGTAGAAGGTGAGAGACGTCTCCACTCAAGATCTTAACTTGTTCTGCTTAATTTCTTGATTGAGTTGTAGGTGGCGCTTCAACTGCGCATTACCTAATACTCCTAATTCCATGATACCACCCATTTGGGACATTAGTCAGATTCCTTATAAGAAGTCTATCTGTTGCAATGCAATGGTTCTCATGACACGACTTCCGGAAAATTTCTGCGCATCTTCACCGATCACCTCTACAACCCCAAACCACGCTTCGTTCAAAAGTTTCTATACAGATGTATAACGAACACAATAACTGGAGTCATTTTGATTCGATTTGAACCGGCGTACGGTATGTTGTAAGGATAGTGAAAATCTCGGCCGAGTTCGCAGATGGGATATCCAGCTGAAAGGGATGGAAATGTATGAGGGATTGAAATTTTCATTTCCCCATAATTCCTTTACAATAGAAAATAGAAAGAAAGTTCAAATTGCGCCTTATCATAACGAACAATTTTCGTATTCAAAGTTTTTTGATAGCTGCAATTGCTTAGAAGTTTTGAGCTGAAAAGTGTTTTCCCTCCCTTCTCCTCCTCTCCCCCTAACTTAAAGTATCTTTTAACCTGTGCATGTTACCCCTTGTTGGAAAGCTCTCATCATTTGAGTCTCTTCCACCCTCTTTTATTCTTGCAGCTATAATCCCTATGAAAATAGAAGTTGAAATATTCTTTTCCTTATATCTCCAGACTAAAGGCATCCATCTACCTTTGCCTTTCGACTTGCCGACGGGGATTTCTTTTTATTATTATTTCAATCTATTTAAGATGGTAAGGGATACTTGAGGCATTTAAGCGTGCCCAAGTGATTTTTGTATTTAAAATCAATTGTCACGTTGAATTTATTACCGATTTAAACAGCGAAAATTCTGGAATTCAATGCACGTGTCGGACACATTGTTGTAAGCGAAGGGTTTGGAAGCTCCTGGAGTTGAATCAGTGGCGTAGCTGCAAGATAAGCAGTGCTGGAGCGCTATAAAAGCGACACCGGAACCTGAGTGACAACCAGCGGGAGTGGCCTCCCCTAAACTTTCTCGTATAGGGAAGAGTGGGGCACCTTGAACAGGTTTTAGATATTATTGCATGTGCATTCAAAGCTAATATAAAATATGAAAAATTTTATGTTCTAAAAAAACTTTATTATATCAGTAAATGAAAACCAGAAATACAATTAATTACTTCATCAGGGAAATAGAGAAAACTAATTTTTAAAATATTATATGAAATGGGTCAATGTGCCTTTTGAGTGGGGTAGTTTGAACCTCCAGGAGGGGCAGGTTGAACCCATGTGAAATATCACTACAAACTAACAAAAGTGTTAAATGTCTTTTCACTGACCACTTAGGATTGACATTGAACACTTTCACTGGACACTTAGGAACGCATCTATTGACGATTATAATGATTAATGTCAACACTGAAATGCAACATCGATCGAACCCTCTTAGTGGAAGCAGTTGTCGTTGGTTTCCGAAGACACATAAAAGTGTTATTTCTTCTTAGGTAACTTTTATCTTCTACGTGTGGTTTAAAAAATATTATAGTCAGTTTAGATTGTCTATAAAAATTAACTTCATATAGCTGTTCGTCGTCTTCTCATGATAGATTAATTATTTTTCCAACATAATAAAAGGTTTTCTGTTTAGAATTTAATGGTGTTAAAGCAATTAAAGCAAAATCACCATTTTCTCGGAGCATTTTAAAATATATTCTTCTAGCCCATCTTTCTCTTGTTTTGAGAAAACCATTCTTGTGTTAAAACGAGGAGAAAAGTCATTATCGTCCTTAGCTTTGCCAGACTGATATATTTTTTTCTTTTTTACATACCGAGATAAAGTTATACGGTCTATTGCAAGGTGTTTACTTGTTTGTCGAACTGAGCGGCCTTTCATCACCTCTTCAACTGCCCTTTTCATTAGGCTACCGTCTACTTTGCCGCAAATAGACTTTGGCTTGTAGTTGCGAACCATTTTCTGTACATCTCTACTAATAATAAAAGAGAAAGTCTGCCTCTGTGTGTGTGTGTCTGTTGGCGGTGTACAGAACAGACCGTAGAACATAGAGCTACCAAATTTGGCACAGATATACTTTGGATGCTGTAGATGTACCTCAGACCAGTTTTGAAATTTTAATTAGAATTCTAATTAATTACAAATCAAGCGAAACTTTGGCGTTTTTCCTTAATAACTTCCGAAAATATTACAGCACTAAACTCATTTTTACGCCATCTGAAAGTTCAAAAAATTACCTTTTCAATGATATCAATTAAGTTGCCGTACAATTTTTTCTCTAATTTTAATAACCTTTTAAATATATTTTTTGCCATAATTTACAACAATACTTTTCATTGTTGCAACGCATTTCAAACCGTTTGCATTGTTTAAATAAATATTTAATTGCGTGTTTCTCTTTCATTGTTGAAAGCTAAAGTAATATCCTAATACATTTTGCTTTCATATTTTATTTCATTAACTATTTTTTGTAGAATCTGTAAACCAAGCTCTCTGAGATTTTAGGTGTATGAAGATATATATCCAGTAAGCAAAATGATTACGGTTGCTATGCTTTTATTCTTTTTTCAGCAAGTTTTAATTTAGTAAACATGCGGCTGGCCATAAAATGTGCTGCACCATTTTAATATTGAAATCGAATGCATATTTTGGAAGAGGCATAGGAAAGTGAAGATGGCGCTGACAACTCGCATTTAGATGTTACATGGCATGGTCAGTTATTTGACTCCTTTAGGGACTTTTATGTAGACAATGAAAAGAATAGGTGCAAGGCCACTGAAAAAACATGGGTTAAATATCTACTACAATCTGCTTACGTTGTGAAGGGAACCATGAATATAAAATGATGCAAGATTCAATTGAAATCGTATTCCCGGCGAACAAGCTGGTCGGCGAAGGCGGCTAGTAAATAAATAAAATAAAAGTGTAACCAGCCGTTTAAGAGGGTAAAAGCTAGATTATTTCAAAAGCAATTAAATTAGTTTTCATTTAATTAGCAACAAAAGTGCATTCATTTATGGTTTTTAAACACCTAAAGATGCGTGTCTCCCAAGTTTATTTATTCTTGATTAATTAATATAAAAGTCCCTTGTATCAAAACAAGCAAAGGTAATGACGAAAAAATTGTTTATTATTTTTTATTCCAACTGAAACACTAGCCTACTCTTACACATTTAATAATGGAAATTAATAATATTTTTAAACTTTATAAAAACATATTTATAATTATTAAAACTATTTGAGCAATTTTTTAAATTTTTGATTTAATTTGCATCATTATTTAACTGATGATTGATTTTTAAATCATTTAATTTTTGGTTTGATATTTAAATAAAAAATTTAAATTTATCTAAATTAAACAACTGACTTAAAATTTAATGTTTTAATATTTCAATTCATTATTAGTGTTTTTATTTCATATTTAAATCAAATAGACTATATATATATTAACAAAAGAAAACAAAACCATGTCATAAATGAAAACCAAAACAGCAACAAAAAAAGGAACTGGACTAAGGTGGAATAGTGGGAATATTTTGACACTTTTTTCTTCATTTTTGTTTTGCTTTGTTGGTTATGAGGTTGGGTTTCATGTGTTTTATTTCAAAATGACCTGAGCTTTTTATTTTTATGATTTTTATTTCTACTTTTTTCAATTGGACTCTTATCTCTTAGCTTTGTTTCCTTATTTCAAACTATGGTTTTTGTTCGGTGTTCCGGGGAAACAAACTCTTTCTAGCATTATTGCTAGAGTTTGTGATTAGAAAACACCGAATGTATTTATATATAAGGCCGTTCGGGATTTCCCTTGCTGATGACGCGTCCCGAACGTTGGCGTTTTGTTCCTTTTTTTGTTGTAGTTTTGGTTTTCATTTATGACATGGTTTTGTTTTCTTTTGTTAATATTTCTCACTTTTCGGTTGTACTGCTACATTGGCGCATTCACCGCATTTGTGGTTTTTCTCATATTTAAATCTTTTTTAGAATTTTGGTTAGTCGTTTAGTGTCCATTTCCTAATTTTACTTCATCTGAAATATTACTTCTTTGTTTTAAGTATTTATTTGATTAAAACTAATTTCTTAATTGGTTTTTGCATTTGTTTCTGTTTTTGTATATATATATATATATATGTATATGTCTGTCTGTCTTGAAATGTAAAATTCATAAATCAAATAAATGAATAAACATTATTCTTTACCATACATTAAACAGAACATAACTTTAATAACGGGGCAGGTTGAACATAGGTTCTAACTGCCCCGTTTCTTGTGGTTCAGTGTCCCCCATTGGCAGCTATTTCAAAATGTTTATTTTGACACAGTTATGGTGCAGCACTTAAATTTAAAACTAAGATACAAATCATCATCTGGAACATTACAATCTGTTCAGTAAAAGAAACTAATTAAAAGCATATTCATCAAAGTGCAAATAAATTTTTATCTTACTTGTACAATTATACTTTCATATGTGGATTTTAAACACAACCCTCTATAATGGCAGCAAGCAAGGGAAATAAGCAATGCTTTGCATGAATCATATATTTAGTTATAGTTTATAGTACTGTGGTGATATCTAGTGTGAGAAAATAAAAAATAAAAGAATAAATGCCGATTGTTCAAGGTGCCCCTATGTTCAAGGTGCTCTACTCTCCCCTACATCTCAAAAATTTGTAATTCCTCCTCCCCTGCGTGGATAAAAAAATTCGAACCTACTGTAACCCAGAATGCAATGACTATCAGAAGGTTTTTCATTGTAGATTATAGTGACTGTAAAATATTTAGGCGAAGAATCAAATTCAAAGAGATGCCTATGTATTGAAACTTAGCAATATTTATTTTCTATCGCACTCTAAGCTCCGCTAATGCGAAGGCCGGCGGGAGAGAAAAGAAAACAGGAGAAAATGACCTCGTTCGCTATCGCTGAATAGCTTGCGCATGCGCGGAGATTACTTCCAGGACGCCAGTTAAAAAATTGAATATGCAATTTGAACGCTTTTTTTTAACCGATTGAAACGAAATTTGGGCACAGATCTATAATTAATGTTAGCAACCATCATACCAATTTTTATTTATCTAACCCAAAGGGTTTAGGAGATATAACTTTTACAAATATGCTATTATACAGACAGACAGTCAACCCTTCAGCGGATTTGGTACAAAATTTGAAAAAAACCTGCATTCCTGATGATAAAAAAATTAGTACAAAATTTTATCTACCTAGCTATTCAAGTTTGTGAGTTATCGCGTTCACATTAACACGGACATACAGACAAACAGACTTCCCGTAGACGGATTTTGTCCAAAATTTGATAGAAACCTACAAATTATGTGTGAAGACCTCATACCAAATTTCATCCCCGTAGCTCTCATAGTTTTCGAGTTATCGTGTTCACAGACACACAAACAGACAGACATAATTACAGAATTGCGTTTTTCGGACTCGGGGATGTCTATAAAACGTGGAGATTCGTCAACAACTCGAGTTCGAATTTTTGGCCATTACAATACTTTCTCTTTGTACACTTCGTATACGAGAAAGCAAAAATCGCGCTGTTTTAGGGATGTATTCACAAATTTTGGTTGTTTATTTCTCGTAAAAAAAAAAGGGCAGTGCCGGAACTGCACCCTTGAGTTGAATTTCTTAAGGCCTTTTGAAAGCATCACTCATATGAACATTTGAATATTTCGACTGTAGTCCAGTCAACGAAGAGCCAAAATGGGAGTGAAAAAAACAGTGAATCATATAGTTTTGTAGACTGGTATACGCGTTCGTAAGGGGCTTCTGATGAATATACTAAAACGAAACAAAGCTAATGTTTATTCCTAACTTTAACCAGTGGGAGTGTTCTCCCCTAAACTTTCTCGTATACTTCCCCCAAAAGGTGCCGTTTCTCCTTCCCCTAAAAAAAATCGAACCTACTGTTATCCAGAATCCAATGATTATCAGAAGGTTTTTCATTACAGTGATTGAAAAATATCTAGGTAAAGAATTCAAAGAGAGGCGTACCGATTAAAACGCACCTATCGCACACTGCTAGGTTTCACTCTTGCCGTCTCAAGGAGAAACTGACGTAATTCGCTCCTTTCGGGAGCACAGACGATTGCTTCCGTACCCATTCGCGTGGAGATAGCGGATTGGTTTCAATGGTAAATTATACAGGCCGACAGACAGTCAACCCTTTGACGGATTTGGCCCAAATTTTGCTACGGACCTACATTCATGATGATAAAACTGTGTACCGAATTTTATCCACCTAGCTATTCAAGTTTTTGAGTTATAGTGTTCCCATGACGGCGGACAGACAGACTTCCCGTGGACGGATTTTGTCCAAAATTTGACAGAAACCTACAAATGATGTTTAAAGACCACATACCAAATTTCATCCCCGTAGCTCTCATAGTTTTCGAGATATCGTGTTCACAGACAGATACACGTGATTCCCAAATTGTGTTTTTCGGACTGAGGGAAGTCTAAAACGTGGAGATTCGTCACCATCTCGAGTTCGAATTTTTTGACGATTACAATACTTTCTCTTTGTATACTTCGTATACGAGAAAGTAAAAAACATGCAACGCTAATCCTTTTTAAAGCCCAGTCATATTTTAAAGGTGATTCTACTTTCTCAATTATATCATTTTCTTCTAACTAAATGAAACAAAGCTAATGTTTATTCCTAACTTAAGAAGAAGTATTCGAAATGGTCTTTAAGAATGAATACAGCACATTAATGAGTAGAAACAAACACAGATACATTCTTTTATACCTTCAACTGTATTTGCCACAGTACAGTGCAAATCGCCGCATGCTCTTTCCATACGCCTTCACAGAGCACCCAGAGTCCATACTCTACTGCATTTGGTATATCAAGAGTATTTTACTGAATTTTGCGGGTAATCCCGTATTCCCCAGAATCCGAACAGAGATCAGCCCCAATTAGTTCAGATTCCTGGGGTTCTACTGCACCATTCTCGCATGAAGTGTAACTGAAAAGAAAGACATCAAGAACAGTGGTGTAGTTGCAAAAATAACCAGTGCCGGCAAGCTGTACCCTCGATGACAAAAATCGTATTGCTTAAGGACGTTTCTACAATTTTTCTTATTTATTTCAGGCTCTACTACACCCCTGCTCAAGAACGGCTTTAAATTTTTTATCAATTAAGAGTTTTTACAAATTCATCCACTTTGAGACCCTCAAAATCTATTAAAGCTGGAAGAAAAATCAAAGCATCAATTTGTAGGGAATCGTACACTCTTTAATTTGTTAAATCGCATGCATTTTGAATAGTTTTCGAGACATTAAAGAAAAACTAAAAATGGGGATGAAATCCGAGACGGCTGCAATATTTGAAACACATTATTTGGGAAACTATTAAAGCTGGAAGAAAAATAAAAGTATGTGTTTGTAGGGAATTTTAAGCTCTTTAATTTATTTCATCAATTGTGCTTTGAAAACTGAATAGTTTTCGAGATATTCAGGAAAAGCTAAAGAAGGGGGATGAAAACCAACATGGCTGCGCGAGCTCCCCCCCCCCCCAGGACCGGGGACTTTTAGTATGTTCACCAGAAGCCCGTCACAAACATGTGTACCAATTTTGAAAACTTCATGATTTAATGTTTTTTTCAAACCCTTCGTTGACTGGACTATCTGTGAAAAGTCAACATTAAGTAGTTTCTGGATTGCTGGGTATCGTTATATCCCCCGGACATACTATTTCTTGTGAAATCGAGGGACTGGAACACAATTTTTTTCGTTTTCGTTATGTTCGAAACTTGTTCTGTATCTGTGCATATTGTTTAGATCTGCTACATTACCGAATCCCTACTTCATCCCGATTTTTTTATCTCGATGTACAGTAGAACCCTGGAAATCCCAACCCCAGGAATCCGAACATCTTTTTTTTAATTTCCTGAAACTTTTTTATTGAACAAGTAATATAAATTTTTTTTTAAAGTCAATTCCTACTTAGGTCAACAAAGAAAAATATTATTTTAGAAATTTTTTTCTCCCATATAAAACTAAAATTAATTAATTAAATTTAATTAATTAATTAATATTTGAAAAACATCAAGTGTCATCCACTACAAGTTTTAAAAAAATGTATTTGAACTTGAGTGGATGAATAAAAAGTATTTTATTAACGATTGAATCTTGAAAATTTCCTTTGTCGCCAACTTTGCCGCCAAGTCGCCAAATCTGTAATGTTGATAGTTTTCGAGATATAATGAAAAACGTACTGCGCATGCGCAAAGATATGGCTAAAATATGGGGGTGCTTCGATGATCCCATGGGCCATCCATATACCCAGTGGCGGACTGGGTCTGAAAATAGTGGTTGCCAGGAGTCAGTGAGGGCCCACACATATCTACAATCATAATATCAATTCATATATATATATAATTTTTTATTTAATTTTATATTGAATTTTTAATTTTTTATATTTAATTATATTAATTTAAACCTATAATATTTAATAATTATGTATTAAATTTAATTTTTTATTATATATTTTTTCCGCGTCTTTAAAATAAATCCCTTTTGACACTCCTTAATTTTCTACGCTTGAAATAGCGAAATTATGATTAAAGTTAATTGATTTTAAATTCCGGAAGTTAAATATTTCGTATACGGTTTTAGCGACAAAGTATGAAGGAGAAATGTGCCCATTAGTAGGGCATCTGTTGAAAGAGCCAGGAACCTTTAAAACAAACTTCTTTGGATGATTTAGAGTTTAGTAATTTGTACTGGTAATGTTTCAGTAATCCGTAACTAAACTGGTATCATTAAAAAGATATTTTTGAATTATAAGTAATTCAAAAATCATTTTGTTAGATAGTATTTTTTGAAAATATTCCGAAAAAACGCCAAAATCTTGCTTAATTTTTAAGTAATTGAAATTTTAATTTAGTTTTGGGCTTGAAAAAATTGACAATTATTTTCATCTTTTCTTTTGAAGAGCATGTGTGCCAAATTTCATAAAGATCGAGTAAAATTATAGATTTGTACAAAATACATCCTTATAACGTAAAAAACTTCTTTTGTTGTATTAAAATGCAGTCCATTTTCATTGTTTCGCCAGTTTTTTTCTTTAAGTCCAGTCTTTTTCTTTCTTTCTTCGTTACTTCAAATAAATTTAGTTTTTGATAGATTTTCTATATTATTTTATTAAATTCACTTTTTAGCGATGACATTAAGCTCATCTTTCCACTTAAGGCAAGATAATCTTCCTGGAGATTATGCGATTCATTTATTTGATATGATGAGGTTAAATTTTCACTTTATAATAAGCTTAATAATGCGCAATAATTGTGGATTAAAATTATGCAAAATTTCAAAAAATAATCTTCATTGAATCTCGTGTTTTTTAGACATTTTTAACAGTGGAATGTAAAGACTTATGCCATTGGCTTCATGAGACACAAAACATACTGTATCAAAATTTATCTCAAATGCTGATACATTTCCTATCGACTGTTTTGTTTTTCTTCTTCTTCTTCTTCTTTTTTTCTTTGCACAACTAATTTCTTTCTCAGTCTTTTGTAGCAATTAATACTTTTAACTTAACAAAAATTAAATAAGTTGACGAATTTAAAGTTTGTTAATATAATCAAATTAAGACAATTAATAAGATGGACGAGTCCGTTGGTAGCCGAATACGGTTAGTGTTTAATACTACAAAAGCAATGTAAAAATAGAGAAATGATAGTTTAAGCTTACCTCTTTTTTTTTCTTTCCTTTTGCAAGATACGCTAAATATGTCTTTACTCTCTTGCAACTAAAAACAGAAATAACACTTTTCTCACGCATAAAAAAATTCGTGAGTGTCGTCTTTTCATAGATGTCATTTAGTGTCCTAGTCACAGTTTTAGCCAAGAAAACATTTTCTTACAGGCGAGTTCCCTTGTTTGTAAGATTTATGACAGTAAAATTAAACTACAAAAAAGAAAGAAAAAAGCGCCTCTTATATCCATTTCTCTCAAGAACCTCACCCTTTCTGCACAAAGGGATGCAATTCCTTCCGTCTTTCTGGGGGCTTCCGAAACCAACAAAAAATCTTAGAGTATTGCGGCTCGACTTTGCACCGAAGAGCTGCCCTGTTCCAATAGCCCGAGGGTTTGTGCGATGGCTGCAACATTCTGGAGAAACATCTGTAAATGATCGGAAGGTCAAAGGAAGTGGACTGGACAGAGATCTCAGTACAGTTCCTACGGTCCTACGGGCAGTTGTAATTCCGTATGCGTCTTGGGTCGGTATTCGACCACCCGCTGTTCGGCTGGTCGAATTATGACGGCAATAAATCTCCAAAACATGGGTCTTGGGTACAGGGCTATTTTATTTCATTGCTTTAGAAAAGCTTACTATAGAGAATGAGATTTTTTTTTTCTCCCACACTTTCTGAGGGCCCAAATTGTCTTCTGTTTAAGGGGCCCACTTTCCATCGAGCAAGCTGGCAACCTCGCCAGTCCGCCACTGCATATACCCAAGAACCAAGTCTGTAATGTTAACAGTTTTCGAGATATAATGAAAAACGTGCTGCGCATGCGTCATGCAAACTATGAAATGACAGACAAGAAAGCGAATTAATATTGCATTGCCATCTAGTTGTGAGCTCTGTTTAAAGTTTCAAGTCTCCAGCTCATCGGGAAGTTCGTTTAAAATCGATTGCAAAATTTGAACAAGATATAGGGAGAGTGTGAACTAATAGTAGGAACTGAAAAATGAAGGGAAAATAACAATTAGGAATCAGAAACAAAGTTAATGTTTATACCTAACTTAATGAATTTTAACTTTCGAATTTATCTTTAAGATTCAATACGGCATCTTGATGTGTAGAAGCAATCTAGGCGGATATCTTCTTTTGACCCTCCACTCGTTTGCCACTGTACCGTGCGAATCGCCGCGTGCTCTTTCCGTACGCCTTCACAGAGCACCCAGAGTCCATTCTCTACTGCAGCGGTTCCCAACCTATGAGCCACGGCCCACTTGTGGGCCTCGGATAGCGTATTAGTGGGCCGTGGAACGCTGGTCAAGAGTCGAAGACAGGGGAGCTTCAAGAGTAGTCACTCATTTTTTGCTTTATAAACAATATATTTAATCCTATAGAAAAGTTTTTTTTGCTTTGCGGGTAGTGCTTTTTGGGGGATAACGGCTTATTTTAACGTTTATTCGTTAGATGTTAGTAGAAAAAAGCACTAGGAATATCAGTGGGAAGCCTCCCCTCCTGATGAGCGGTTTACCACGATATTTTCCCCATTATTTTATATTTTCCAAATTTCTCGTTTCATCTTTTTTTGTTTGCATTGTAATGTATAATATGCGTGTGTGTATGTTTGTATTTGTTCACTTGTATAATATACTTAGTGGGCCTCAAAATATTTTTTACTCAACAGGTGGTCCGCACAGCCAAAAAGGTTGGGATCCGCTGCTTAACTGCATTCGGTATATCAAGAGTATTTCACCGAATTTCCCCGAATCCGAACAGAGGTTAGCCCCAATCAGTTGGGATTCCCGGAGTTCTGCTGTATCAAGCTTATTATGTTAAATTTGAACTTTTTTCTAAAATTCGAAAACCACTGTTTTTTTAAATTGAAAATTACCTATGACATATTTTTAAAAAAATCCTCTATTTTTTAAAAATATTTCTCGGGTTTTTTTTTATTTAGTCGGGGTATATTTGCATGCAAGATTACGAATTTTTAGGCAAATGAATTCGATTAATCGTTTTCCCACTAATCGCATTGATTATTAATACATTTCAATGCATTATGTAGATATTTAAAATAATTGTTTGCTCATCGATACAAGAATAACCTATTTTTGTGTCGCCGATCCAAAAGTCGATTTTGACGAAGTATTAGAAATTGCATGAATTAAAATTGATATTTTCTTCGAGCTTTGTTTCGCCGATTTTGTAGAGATAGGTAAGGTGTATTTTGTTTTTTTTCGAAAAATGAAATATTTCAATAAATTTTTATAAAGTTTTGCTCAAAAATACAGATTTCAGAAATAATATTTACATCTTTTTAATACTGCTGCCATATTTCTTCAGATGCCATCGATGTGCATGTAAAATATTACGTTCAATTACTTCTTCAAAATTTGCCGACTTATTTGAGCAAAATGACGAATACAAAAAAATCAGGAAAGGTAGTGGAGGGGGGGGGGATTCCTGCGTTACGTCCCTTATTCGCATTTCTCAAAAAAATAAATTATTGTAAACATCCCGCTTCAATGATTCTCTCTTACCTAATAAATAGCGCCTGAGGGAATTAGAATTTATTTTAATCAATTAAAAAGAAGTGTTACGATCAATTAAAACATTGACGTAAATGACGTGTATAGACGTCCAATGCTTGGGATTGTAGATGCAAATGGCGGTTAATGCCGTCCTATATTCTATGTATTATAAATAAATTATTAAAAAGTATATTAAATCTATTTTCTTTGAAAGTCTTCATTTTTCTCGCAAGAATAAAAGATGAAATATTTATCATTCAGATCACCTATCATTTACGCTCCCTTACAAATGTTTCTCAAAATTGAAGTTGGTATCTCTAAATTTTTGTTATGATTGAATATTTAAAAAGATAAAGAATAAGGATGTTTTTAATTTCTTCTTTGTAGATCAATGTTTTTTCTTTCTAATACATTCGGGAATGGGTTCAGGTCTTAGAGGATATTAAATCAGACCTTAAAGTCTTTTTCATCTACAGAAAACCTATTCCAGTTTTGATTTCTGCACGGATGAATGGCCTCTGATGAAGTCATCCGCCGGATTCGTACTTGTTATCTTTGTCTGCTATTATTTTTGTATTTTTAACTCTTCCACAAATAAAATTCCCTTTATTAGTATTTTTATTTATTTTGTTTATTCTTGAATTTTTTAAATTTTATAATACAGAAAAATCTAAATTAATTCACATGAACTGAATTAATGTGAAAAATAAAGTTATATTGGTTTCTGAAAATATATATTTTTTTCTTTTTGTCAAATTATTGAAAAAAAAATCATGGTTTTAGGCTGTACAGCTACCAAGACGTTTATAGCCGTCTTTTGTTTATCAGCGAAATCAAGATATTAAAAACAAATGACAGCTATAGACGTCCGCCATTTTTTAGAAAAATGCGTTAGAAAAAATAATAATTTTATTCTGCAAGTTTGAAATCTTCATGGAACTCCCCAAGAATTAACTAATTCAGGGAAAAAAGTTGCTTTTTGACGTTGTGATGTATTTCAGCATAGCATGAATAATCGTGGAGCCTTCTTTATTAAAAATAATATGTTTATTGGACGTTTTCCACAGCACAAACATGCAAGACAAACACATACACTTACATCACAAACGTTACATCACTCACTGACATCGAATTCCATCTTCAATCATCATTCTTCTTTTTCGTTGCTAGGCAACATTAGCAAAAGACAAAAATATCGTTGCCACACTATTTTTATAACCTTTAGGAAAAGAATTAATGCCAAACGATTTTTTTAATAATTTTCTTTTACAGCCAAACGATATTTTTAAATTAATTTCTTTTATGACCAAACGATTTTTTATCTAATTAATTACTTTTCTTATTTTAAAAATTCTACAAATATATATTTTTTAATTCGTTACGAATATTACAACATCCATCACCGAATTCAGAGTGAGCCTCAACGTGTTAAAATTGAGAAGAAAAATGAAAGGGGTCGCAAAGAACTCCACAAGCTACTTCTAGGTGTCAACTGACACCATTTCAGTGCTTGGGGGACTTTGTTTCTTCAACCATATAAAACTAATCAATTTAGAAACTATTGACATTAGATGTACCATGACAGACAGGGACGTGGCGAAGGGGGGGTAGGGGGGGTGAGACACCCCCCCAGATTTTTCTGAAGTCGGCAAATTGACTAAATGTGTCGGCAAATTTTGAAAAAGTAATTGAACGTATTATTTTATTCTGCGCATCCACAACATTTGCAGAATTATTTATTGAAACGCGAAAAAAAAAAAAAAAACTAAGTGAACTTTTATTTACTAAGTTGGTTTTTAAATTCTCTTACAGACCATTGATGTCATCGATAGGGAGCCGTTCCGACTCCGAGTTCAGGGGTATGAGTGGCGTGACTATTGTTAACTGACCGGGGTTCGGGCAAACTTTCCCTTCTGTAGTAAAATAAATAAAGATAAATTCTCAGAGCAACGAAAGAAATGAGCTGCCACTGTTTTGTAGATCCCGAAATTTTCCGTTACCCATCTGCACGGCAGTGTTCTTCTCTAGATTTTCTAGTGTACTCCCTAATAAAAGTGTCATCCCCCTGTTTGGTCCCCCGGTCAAGCCCTTGGACACAAGGTCGAAACTGCCGAGTTTTATTACGCTGAATCGGGGACCACGGCAAGTCGCTATTGCCGAGAAAATGACGACACACCGAAATCGGTATGTGTTTACAGACGGACGAAGGGACAGACATATATAATTCCAGAAAATGTTTTTTTTCGTATTCGGGTACTCTAATGTAGAAAATCATCAAACTCTCGATGTCGATTTTTTTTGGCGTTTATAATTTTTTTTTTACTTCGCATGTGAGAAAGTAAAGAGTTTTTAATGCAAATATCCTCATCTATCTTAGTCTTTATTACTTTTTTTTCTTTCAGATGAATTAAAAGAGAAAATATCTATACTACGTTTTCTTAATATCTTAGAATTTAAAAAATAACATTAATTCGATAGAAGAATTGAGTAACAATAATCAAAAAATGAAAAACAGTTTAAATTTTAATGTTTACTGCGGGCTTATTTTGCATAATTATTGTTATATTTTTAAGTATAAGAAAACATTTATGAAAATTTTTCCACGACATAAAAAAGGAATAAATAATTATTTAAATTTTTTATAATATTGATTTAAGAAACTTTGAGAGATGCTAACAATTTTTTAATAGCATTCATTTAGTATGTTAGCTTTCATCATATATTTATAAAAAAATATTTTATATAAAAATTCTGTTAATTTGATATACAAGCCATAATGATGCGATTTATTATACAACAGGAGACAAATATTAACTCGGTGTGTATATTTTAACCTTTCCTTGCTAAACTTATATGAATGAATGGATTTCTTTTCTCTCCAACTTTACTATAAATTTTTTTTCTATTATCGATTTTTTTTATACAGAAAGAAAATAGCCTAGCAGTAACATTCAGTGATTGCATTGAAACATCTTCAATCCTGAGAGTGTGAAATTTAGCCTCTTAAAATACGCAAATTTGTTGGCTGCTAATAATAATTACATTATTCAAATGCTAAACTGTTTCAGGAATTTTAAGAAATGTCACAATCTTATACCGCTGACCTCAGCAACAAATTATTGCTTAAAAATAAAGTTTGGGAACTTTTTATATTCCTTTTTCTCTATTAAAAATGTGCATTCCCTAGATTTCAAAAGAAAAAATGGTCATAAAAAAAGCTTCTTTAAAAATGAAAGGTTAAATATTTTTGAAGAAATGCATATGAGCAGCTTTCTGACAAAAGTGAACATATACGCTTTTTTCTAAAAAACGTTTTGTTACAATTTTCTCATCTGAGTACCCAACTGTACGAGGGTGCAGTATCATTCAATTTTGTCTCATAACTTATTTTTTCCCCTTCGTAAAATTACCCAAAGTTCTTAATTCTCTAGCAAAACTAAAAATATCCACTTCTAAAACCAACTTTATAAAATGGATATGTTCACTTTTGATTAAAAAAAAAATCTCATATATTTTTAATCTTTCTGTGACATCTTTATTTATTTATTTTTTGTGCGTCGGTGTGTTTAATGCTAGAAAAATATATCTAGCTCTCATTTTGGGGGGCGTTCTTTCTCTTATGCAAAATGGCAGCATTTCTCTTCCAAAATCCTGATAATTATGCCCAGAAACATTGAAATATACTACATAAAGAAACAAATACACAAAATAATCTCTTTTCCAACCCTGGAAGCTTTTGCGAGCAGGACAGTTTAAGAATCCTGTAATTTCATGGTGTCTTCCAGTTACCATTCGTGAGAGAAAAAAGGTGGAAGTAGACTGACAGATTTATGATCGGGGAATGCAGTTGTTTTTACTCTAAACCCCTAACTTCTTGTGGGTGGGAAACTCGGAATGAGACATTGTATCTGTGAATAGTAAAGTTAAAGACAACATAAAGAAATCTCAATCCAGAAAGCGGAGTGTAGCTGATAAAGTAAAGAGCGACTTTTATACACCAAACCTGCTTTACTATAGGTGAATTAAATCATTATTATTATTGTGGAACTTGGTTAATTCAAACATTTTTATCCGAATTCGGAAGTAATTCGTTTTTTTCTCTATTCTTAATATTTCTATACGCATAATGCCTAAATATAATCTGTAATTCGAATTTATTTTGCTTACTTAAATGTCAAGAAAATGTTTAAAATTCTTTTATATTTCTAAATTGCTTTCGTCCTCACTTTGTATGCTCATCGATCGTGAATAAATAACTCTTTAAGGTTCTTTATTGACTCTAGAATCCAATCAAAACAGCAATTAAATATTTCTCACTTTTTGAATTATTTTGAATTTAAGCTTTAAGTTTATTAACATTATTTTTTTAAAAAATCAATAAATATTATTACTTTGTTAATTAAAATTTCACACTGTTTATTTATTCATTATGTATTCTTTATTAAAGGTGGTAAATTTTAAAAATAGATTTTTTTTGCCTTTTTTAGTTAAAATTGCCGTTTTCTCATGCTGTATTCACTTTTACACAAAGATTTTCTAAATTAAATTCGAATTAGTCAAGTTGCATTGCTTTTCATTATTTTATATTGCTTTTTGTTGCCTTAATTATTTATTTATTTATCATGATTTGTTTTAATAGATCTAAAAAAATTCTTCAAATTTATGCATATATATTACCAGCGGATGTTTGCGATTTTTCAAGTACTCAGATGAGGAATAAAAGAACCTTTTTTCGTTCGAATGCCGTGTATATAATAGTAATAAACGGAAATTCAAAATGAGTTGAATTTCGAAGCAGTGTTTTTTTTTAACATCGAGATTAGGGATATAAAGAATAATGATTTGGCCAAATACCTACTCTATAAAAACATTTCACTTTTGATTCTAAATAAAATAATTCTCAAATTTTAAATGTAAAAAATTAAAGATTAATAAAATTGTTGTTTTTATTGTTTGCATATTTAAAAAAAATTAATACCTTGATGTGTTTTTTTCATAATATTTTAAATACCTGAATTACAATAATTATTTCAGTAATAAGAAATAACCAAAGGAGGGATCTTTCAGACTGTGATTTTTTTTTATTGTCCACATCTATGAACAAATGTTAGTGGCATGATATGTTAAGCGCCCAAGGATTGATTATTATTCGTATTATTTAAATATTATATGTATATATATTATTTATGTATCAGAATGTATTATTTATGTTTAATTGAATTTAATGATGGTAAGAAATAAAATTCAGTTTAAAGTAATTATAGTGATAATGAAATAATTTATATTAATAAAATTGTACTGCATTGTTGATATGTTCTTTTGATTATATTGGAGAAATCAGGCTATATGTCGATTCCGAAAGTCTTAAGGTGAGTGTGCTTCTAAATAGAACTTTGCTCTGCGACTGTTCTTATACTAGGGTCATGCACTGGAATCTCTCTTGCGGCTTCGTTAATATCTATTATCCATTTTGTTCAAATATTTTTTATTAGTTCTATATTTTAAATAAATCCCAAATGGTTTTGAGTTTCAGATCTTTACGAATAACTTTAGTTTCTGTGGACATTTGTGATATCTTTCTTGTAGTGCTCACAGTTTTTCTGATGGGTTGAACCCACACACATACATTGGGAAAGCACAGCTAATCAATGGTCGCAAAAGTGATTTATAGAGGACGAGTTTATTTTCCATCGAGAGTTAGGACTTCCTACAGAGGAGGGAATAAAATCGTGCCTTTGCTAAGCTAAATTTTGTCTTTATTTTTTCAATGTGACTTTTGAAGGCATGTCTTTTGCCTTTGTTTGAAACGTTAGATATTTCGTGTCCTCATCATTGAAAATGATATTATGCTTCACAGCAGGAACATGTATGTATATTAGGCACTATAAAAATATTTGTCTTTTAAGTCTGCAAAGTTCATCATGAGAGTCGGCATTTTTTGGATCTCACACCCCCCCAGATGTGAGACGCTCGCCACGTCCCTGATGACAGATTGTAAACTTTTGATTCGAAAACTTGCATAAAAAATTATCGCTTTTTTTCGCACTTGACTTCCTGGCTTTTTCTTATTAAATATAAAAGAATTAATGCTTTTCATTATTTATTTTTCTTCGTTATTTCTGATAAACACGTGCAGCCTGTCGTTATTTACCACGACAAGTCATTTGACGGGAAGCAAAATTTATTGCTTTATAAGATTATCGGATTGTATAGTAGAAGCCCGCGAATCCGAACTAATTGGAGCTGACCTTTGTTCGGCTTCCGGGAAATTCAGTAAAATACTCTTGATATACCTAATGCAGTCGAGTATTGACTCGGGTTGCTCCGTGAAGGCGTACGGAAGGAGCACTCGGCGATTCTCACAGTGCAGTGGCAAACAAGTTGAAGGTGAAAAGAAGAGATCCGAGTTTTTGCTTCTACTCATTAAGGTGCTGTATGCATTCTTAAAGACCAATTCGAATGCTTCTTTTAAGTTAGAAGTAAATATTAGCTTTGTTTCCAATTCATAATTCTTATATTTCCTTCATTTTTCAGAAAATTGAAAAAAGATTATCCGGAATTTCAGATTACCGGGGTTCTACTATACATGCACGTTTCACATATGGTATCAATTTGATGCGCTGCATAGATCAAGGGTGGGGAAACTGCGGCCTCTTAAGCCTAATGTGGTCTTCTTGAGTTTCTTATGCGGCCTCTTAAAGCCTAATGTGGCCTTGAGTTTCTTATGCGACCTTACCAATTATTTACAATTTGCATCGAAATAATATACTTGTCTGTAATTACTAATATAATAGCCCAGATCTGTCTCTCGGTAACGCTCTGACGTCACCAACAAGAAAACTCGCGCCATAGCACTGAGAGGCGTTAAACAGCATCATTTCATTGTTAGAGAACCTAAATTTCAGTCATTTTAAATTTAGGAGAGTAATTGTCGTTCCAATTTCAAATTTAATAGCTCTAAAATAGTGAAATAAAATTTTTTATCGATTGCTATAAAATTTATCTCGCTGTGATCAATAGTTCCCGAGAAATTTTAAATTATATTAATCGTATATTTCAAATTAATTTCCGTTTTTTAATAGAAAGTAGTAAATTACGTCAGTGGTATATCTATATAGCTTGAATAAAGAAATATGTAAATAAAAAAAATATTTCCTGTCATAAAACGTATGTTTATTTCATTTGTTTTCAATCAATGTTAAACATTTCTCTCGCATATATATCTATTTAAACACGTCAGATTTGACGGGAAATCTCTCGAATGAAGAGGCAATTTGCACCCGTCACACCATGACAGGCGATTTTCTAGTATTATAATAATTACAAAACAATAACCTTTAAGATTTTGCCCTTGCGGCCTTTTGGCCAGATGCCGAAATTTAACGCGGCCTTTCGAAGCAAAAAGGAAACCCCCCGACACAGTGACGTAGCTTCAACTTTTGCTGCTCGAGGCGAACTTGCAAAATGCCGCCCTTCCTTTACACGTTACATAGGGCATCTAAACTACAAAATAAAAAAATTCCAGGAATAAACATTTTGTTAGTATCGTAATTCGTCGTTTGACGTCCTAGATCTCTGCAGATAGGTTGCGAAATCGCTACTCCACCACCAGACTTTCTTTCACCTATCGACAATTTAATGACAAAGGCGAAAAATATGAATACTACTTTAAATACTTTGAAAAAATGAAATTGGGTACCAAAGGTATTTATTCTCATTGATAAACCAAGCTTTAGAACTAAAAAAATCTTGCATTTAATTCTTTTGAAATTAGCATTTCTTCTTTCTTTTTGGCCAGAAATTAATTATAAAAAAATCCCTTCTTAACACCCAAAGACCGTGGGAGAATTCCTTTTAGAATGAAAAAATCCACAATTAGGAAAGGGAATTTACGATTTCTTCCGGATTGAAATCACAAGTCGGAACTCCTCTTTTGTAAATTCACAAGTAGTGTAATTTTGAATAAAAAGTTTAATGTGGTTCTAAGATTGTATCGAGTCCTTCCATGTTCCAAAAAAACTATTGCATATTAAATTGAAAACTATATTAACTTTTTTGAGAGGGGAGGAGACGCAGAAATGTGCAAATCCGGTCCTGGGTGAAATTATAAAAATTGATGGGTGTGTTTTTTTTTCATAAATACGTACAGCTTTCCCTACAGAGTAATTTTAGCTTTAATACTATTGTATACGTATACCTAAGTTTATAACCTACGAACTGATGCAGGATTGGCAAAGTAAAACATCTTTGTACATAATTAAAATGCATACTTTGAACAGATATTTTTTTAAAAAAAAGATCCCGTCCAGATCAGTGGAACTCTATCGTACTTAAAGGCACGTGTTCATTTGTGAGCCAAACAATCGAAGAAACAAAAATCCATCTTCAAATATACCAAGGGAGTGTGGAACCTTTTGGCACTTGTAAGCATATTTAATATTTATGCCTGACAAAAGCACGACTCCAACTTATTTATTGTTATAACAGTGAATGATACCAAATAAGTGGCAACAGTCAGACTTTGAATCGAGATACTTTGAATTTGATTTAGAAAGAGACGAGATGAGTACGAGTACAGTTGAACGAAGTTACGATGTATGCAGATACGAAGTGTAATAGTTGTGATTTAATGTTCTAATAAATGTTTGTTTTAGTCTTAGAAGAAGTCTTATAAATGTCAATCAAGAAGCCAACACACTGAAAGATCCATCGTCGAATATACCATGGAGCGTGGAACCTTTTGGCACTGAAAAGTCTCATTGAACTTCGGCAGTTGGGCAAAGGGTCGCACGAGCAGAATCTTAAGGGTCATTGTTCTGCAATTATTCAATGCAAATTGTAAATAATCGACAAGGCCGCAGGTTCTCCAACCCCGAAACATAACTTTTTATTCCAATAAACTTCTTTTTAATATTTCGTTCTATAATTATTTTTTTAAGATTTTCTTTTTTCCTATTGTGGGCAAGATAGACAAAAATATAAATAGATGCTACAATTTGACAAAATTGTCTGCAAATAATGCTTCATAAATTTAACTAAAACAAGTAGAATATATAGATACGTAGGCACGCTACACTGGCGTTGACGCGATTCGCGGCGAACACGACGAGATTCGCAGTTCACGTCGTCCTCCGCGAACCTGCAAAATCAAACCAACAAGCCAAAGATCCTCCCCTCTCTTTATTGGCGACTGACAAGCGATGATTAATGGTTCGAGGTCGGTTGGATCTTTTCCCACGGTTCGCCGTGAAAATTTCTTCGAGCGGTTCGCGAACCATTCGGCTAACAAGTGTATACGCGCTTGAAGATGATTAAATTTGCAGGGGTGGCGCCAGGGCCCCGGCGGGGAAGCTGTATCCCCCCCCCGTCGGGGCAAATTTGTGTATCCCGTTCATGCGACGGGCTATTCAACTAGTAGATACATAAAGATCTGACGAATATTTGAGGTCATCATTACACCCTCCCCTTGTACAGCAGGCCACGCCTTTCCGTCGGACGGGTTCTAAAGCCACTCCTAAACTAAAGCATGAGATGCTTTCACTCTTATTTTAGAATGTGTGGTGGGAAGACTTACCTCTTAGCTGCATCCGTTTTCGATAAGAGTTTTAGCCTTTTCCATGTGTCGAATTAATCAACCACCAATTCTAGAAAGTATTCAGCGAGACGAAAACTATGTTTTTGTACTGTATTAATTTGCAATTCATGTAAAGCTGTAAAATGTTCGCTACGGTGTTTCATAAATTAATTCCAAAACATTTCGAATGTGATGCAATTGAAGTCTCAACTTCATACACTTTCATAACTGGTGTGAGCATCCGATCATTCACTGGACAGTTTCTTTGCCAGAAACATTTTGACGCTTAATAATAATGGAAAACAAGCGCTTCATTTTCTCTATTGTTTCTAACGCAAAGGTTTCCTCCAATGAAGAATTTCATCAAAATTGCCCGGCTCTGCTGAGAACAAATCCAAAATTGTTCTTAAAATTACCAATCGATAGTTTGTATGTTCCAAGGAGTATGACTGTCTCCATTCGCTTTTATTTCACAAGTTATACATGAATCCCGAGTAAATTATTATTAGTTTTAGTTATATTAACATCCCGTTTTGAAGCAAGACAAGGACTATATGGAGACAAACCTCATCAGTTTGAACCATGATCAGATGACTACACCCAAGCTGGCACCCCCTCTCCAATCTTCCCCACCACACCAGCGGGAGGATGTTTGACCCCTACGAATGATTTAACATATAACAGACCTTCAGTGGAATCAGGTTTCGAACCTGGAACCCTCTGGCTCCGAGGCCGATAACATAGCATTAGGTCACCACGGCCGAGCAAGATAACCAGTGGTGTAGTCGCACTGTAACACTCGAACACGTGTGAGAAAAAGCGTGCTGCTTTAAGGCCATTTTCACAATTTTTTATTTCTCGTAAAGAAAAAGCAGTGCCAGTAAAGCGTTCCAGCTCCACTACACCCCTGAAAATAACAGTTATCTCAAGCAGTTTCACTCAGTAGCGTGGCCTCCGGGATATGGTTTTATATTTCTGCACTCTCATCGTATTTTACTTAAAAAAGTGACTTAAATGCACTTGTACTTTCTCCATGGTACCCCTTACGACTGGTGCATCTGTATCCTTCTTGCCCTCTAGTTACCACGCCATTGGTTTCGCTGAAAAATTTATGAAAATATTCCAGGGGACGGAAGTTTGTTTTGTGTCTCTGTTCAATTATTTCAAATAATTTACATGAAAAAATATATTAATTATTTATCGAAATACCTGTACCTGTTGCCATTTTGAAGAGGTTAATCATATGGAAAACTTTTACACGCAATATCTGCTATATTGATAAGACTCGAGAAGGAAGCACCACCCTGCTTTTGATAGCAACTAATTTAAAAGTATTTAAATGATTGATAAAATGAATTTCAAGCAATTTAAAAAAATGTATATTTTGTACATAATTTTATTTAGTACATTCACAGAATTTCACTCATCATTAAGGTTTACACAAATGTATATTTAAACTTCATCATATTAATTAAATATTGTTCATTTCCATCTTTCTTTCACTCATCGAATGTTTATTCAATGTCTGATTTTCTTTCAAATTTGTTCTTCAACAGATTTGCATTTCGAATTCTGCTCTGTAACTACAAGCCAAATGTCAATAATGTGTTGTTCCAAATTGAACTACATAACACTGCAGTTTATAACTTATCTTCAGTTTCTTTTTAACGAAAATAAGTGTTTTTAATCCATAAAAATTAGTATACAAGGCGTCCACACTTATCGTGGTCCAATAGCCAATTTCTAAACCGTTAGAGGTAGACATATAGTTCCAATTGGAAAAATGCTTTAAATTGAAGAGAAGAATTATATTTTTTGAGTCACTAAATATATTTCTGAAAAGTTACGAATTCTAACTTTTTCTATGGTCCTCCATCCTATCGGTCATATTTAGTAAAATATTCTCGATACTCTGGCATTTTAAACAAAAAAAAGTCCCACTCTCCTGGGACTAAAACTAAGTGAGTTGTGGAGCTTTGAATTTCATGATTTTTAATCAATCAGCGGCCACATCTAACAAGTGCTGTGCATTGATTGGTGGATCATTTGCAAGACGCCTATTGAAATGATGCAAAGTGGTCTAAGCCAGCAAATTTCAAAGCTTCATAACTTGCTCGGTTTTAGTTGCAGAAGAATGCAACTTTTTTTGTATAAAATGTCAAGAATAGGACCGGGTGACTGTATAAGAAGTTAGAATTCGTAACTTTTTCAGGAATATATTTATTGACTCAAAAAAACATAAAATATAATTCTTCCCTTCATTTAAAGTATTTTTCCAATAGGAACTATCTGTCTATCTCGAATGGTTTAGAAATTAGCTATTGGACCATCATAAGTGTGGACACCCTGTATATAAAATTTATGATAATTTAAAACGAAGAAAGCAATGCAATACCCAATTTTCATGAAAACCGAGGTATGTGGATTTTAAGTTTCACCCTCCACAAATGACTATTTTATATTTCAAAAAACTAAGTCCATTTAGAATGGAAGATACATTGAAAATGTATGTAACTGCAATCTGAATTCCCCTTTATTTTACTTTTCTTGGGCAGAAATTGAAATTTTTGTACTAAATGCTATCTTATTTGCAAATCAATTTTTAACGCTTCATTTCGGATTTTCACACAAGTTGATCCGATGAGAAGTAAATACCCTTTTATTACCCTCCGACTGTCAATTTTTTAAAATCACTGTTTAGATGCAATGCTTGCAAACCTGTTGAAATACCATGGAACCCAGCAAATTGTTATGTATACGCACAGCTTTATTAATACAGTATGATAGAATGCTATAATAATGCTAAGTAAACACATTAGCTGGTGAAAATCGCAGGAGGCAGCAGAAAATCAACTTACTGCCTACAAGTGGAAATCGCAGGATAAGCAGTCAGAGGATTAAAAAACTGAGTGTATTAAGGCTATATAAGACGGGCAGTGTAGCGTCAGTGATTTTTCTTGTAGACTAGGGTAATGTTACTTGCCCAAAGTTTCTCGTCATGTGACCGGTTAGACAAGATGATGGAAATCGTGGACTGTATTCAATCAGCTTAAAAATGTACCCAATAGTGACGGAAAACTGTCAGCAGTGAAAATTCAAACCAATCAAGTGTGACCTTGGTGGTGATGTAGTTCGCCTTCCACAATACCAAAAACCTGTATGATCGATTGTCTAGATATGATGAGAAAGTTTTGGCGAGTGGCATTACCCTACTGTACACGGAAATCGCTGCCCATCTGATATAGCCTTTACTGACTTTTAATTCAGCCCACACCATCTTTCAGCATCAATCTTTTTTTCAACCCTTCACCTCGGACGGAAGGGGCCGGAACAGTATGGATGCAAACTTGAGTACTGCAACAAGTCGCATGAAGCTTGGCTTTTCTCTGTCATTTAAATAACCCAGGATTCCATGCAGTTTCAACCACTCATTTCCTGAAATCTTCAAATTTCTCACTCGGAAAAGTTTCACGATATTCTTCATATCTAAGTTTTAATTTACAAAAGATACTACTACAAAGTTTTCAATACAATTTGTTAACTCTAATAAATATTTGTTTATGAACTAAGTAAACATCACAATAAAAATGCTCTTAATGGTCGATACTTCATTCCCCCCTTTATTAAACATAATCAGTTTTGTTTTCTAGTGTGATTTGAAAAGATTAAATCCAAACTTAACACAAGAGGTGCACGTTTTTTAACCTTAAATTTGTAAGAAATAAGAACAAAGTTTATGGTTTAATTGTCCTTCTCTTATTTATCTCTAAAGATGCCTATACAACGAAATGAATAGTTCAAGCAAACATATTTTAAAAACATTTTTTTTAAATTTTTTTAAAAATTCCAAATTAGATAAATAAGATAGTCGATATTTATTTCATTTATTCAGGATGAGGATAGAAATCCCGGTGAAAAATTTTAACGGCTATTTTATGATAAAATGTCTCTTTTCTAATAGGTCACTGACAGATTCATATCCATAAACTTGACAGAAGAAGTATTTTAAATATCTAGCAAAGTGCTTTAAATGAAATAGCTTCTTCAGAAGATCAAGAAACGTACATTAAGATATTTAATGCGTTAGTATTAAATATTTTAAAATTTTCAAAAACATCAAGACTTGTCTCAGTAGAAAGTTTCAAACAGCCCAGTTTGGACAATTTATATAAATTTTTAAGCAGCAGAGAATTATTTATTAAGTGCAACTCTGTGTTCTATATGTGTTGTGGTTTCCATAAAAACAGAAATGGAAAAAGACAAAGATTGATTTTTCAATTTGTTCTCATCCAATCACACCACTACCTTCTTTACGTCAACTTTTTTGCAATACGAAATTCCTCCCAACCCATGAACATTATGCATTATTTATTATGACAAAATCATCCATCGGTTTAATTATTTAATATGTGCATTTAGCACCATGCACTTTATGTAGACAAATGCATTTCTGGCTCCCTCTACTTACGAAACAAAATTAAATTATTATTTTGCAAAAATTTCATTTGACAAAACTTGGCATCCTCTTACAAATGAATTTTCCAAACTGCAGCAATTTTTTGTTACATAATACACAGTCCAGTCACATTAATGTGACCACCACCTACTTTCGACGTCAACATGAAATAACCAATCACAGAAGGCAGTCAGCATAGATGCATTAACCAGGCATCTGCTGTGGAGGCCCATGCGCAGCAACGTTCGCTGAACCGTTGTTGAGGATACACTCTTGGTAGCCCCTTGGTTCATCTGGGCGGTCAGTTGCACGTCTATTCGCCCGAATGCATCTCCATAGCCTTTGTTCACCTCTGTCATCTATAGCCCGTGGTGCACCACATGTGCCACGCCGCTGATTTTGGATAGTGCCATATTGCCATGCACGGTATACTTTTACCACGGCGGCACGCGAACAGTTCACAAAATTACCAGTTCCCGAAATGCTTCCACCCTTGGCCCGAAAGCCAATAATCATGCCCTTTGGATGTCGGATAAATCGCTACGTTTCTGCATTACGCCAACGATTGAAATGCTTTCCGATGCCCTAGGACATCCTTTATATACACTCCACTGCACTGTGCTGCCACCTGCCTTCTGTGATTGGTTATTTCATGTTGACGTTGAAAGTAGGTGGTGGTCATATCAATGTGACTGGACTGTGTATATGAATGTTAAAAGTGTATTTGATAAGATATTCCTTAAAATAAATTTCAAAAGAAGACAAACCATTTTTTAAATTCAGTTTTTCTAAATTACAGCACCAATACATATCAATCTCGGTTACAAATTTGAAATTTAAATTTTGCAATGCATAAATTTGAAAGTGTAGAACTACAGAGTTTGGCTAATTTCAAATGAATATATAGAAAAATATCTACCACTCTTCCTTTTTTACTTTTCTACATGGGTATTTACATTGCTCTGAAGTTTCAAAATAGACCTTTCGATGAACATGCGAGTTCTTTCCACACTTCTGAAGAGAAAATAAAAAATTTTGTTTCTGATAACCTTTTTTCTTTAATATTCATGACACAGATAATATCTTTTATTACGGGAAAAAATCTAGGTTTTTACAAAACAAAAAGGAAATATCTCATTTCAGAAAGGATTTAAAATCCTTTCAATGTACTAATCATAAAAATGTTCCCTCGCTTGTCACATATGCTATAACATTGAGGCATCCACTGATAGAATAAGAGGTAGAATTTTCCACATTTTTTTTCTGTCCTCTGTCTTTTGTTAAAAAAATAGACTTTATAGAGTTGAGTATCAACTCTTTCAGGAAAACAACTAAAAGACGCATATCACAAGTTAGGAATATTTACAAAACATTCAGTCTCGTGCAACGACGAGCTATTTTCGTCATCTTGCATACGTTTTTATATACATTAAGAATTTCTACAAGTTTCCAAAAAGTAAAAGTTCGTTTTCAATCTCTAAGAACTGTACCTGGCATCAACCAGCCAGCTAAAAGTGGGACAATGTGAAGACACTACATAAACAGTTAAGAAAAAAAAAATCGCTACTATACATAAAAACTGTGCAAAATTTCATACATAAAATTACAGGTACAAAAAGGTAGTTTTTTTTCTCGGCACTATCTAGAGTAAGTGGGAGGTTCAATGTGCGCTATCCTATTACTCTGCAACAGCCTCTGTTGGAAATCTTCCAGCAACTTAATAAGATACTTTCTTTTAAACCTAAGGGCTTCATTTATCACCTCCCGTACCATATAAATCTGAAAGTCTAGGTTACCTTCGACTGCTCTCAACTGCTTAAAGAGTTGACGGAAATCTGCAAAAAGTGAAGGATCCGTTAAGCACAGGAATTTCAACCAATCTTAATTCATTTTGCAATATAAAAAGAAGGGTAATAAAAAATAATGAGAAATGAAGTTGCAAACAACAATTTGAGATGCCCTACCGCAATATATTCATTTAAATAAAGATAATATTTAAAATGCATAAAATAAAATGACTTATATTCTAAAGCATAACAAAGGAAATTTAATTATTCAACACTCTATTTACTGTAAAAATATACAGGATTAGATAATTCTTTTTTAAATTAAATATATGAAAAAGAAGTGAAAATAATTAAGAAAATAATAATAGAATTATAGATAAAAATAATAATAAAGTTGAATAAATAATATATGTGTAGTGTAAAGTATCAGAATATAAACTGATCTAGTTCCTTGTACCTTATTGGCTGCAAGAACATTATATTTATCTGCACTCAACATACCAACAAATAAGAATGTTCTTTTTGCATTCCTCAGAAATGGAATTCTGAAACCAATCAGAATGTTCTTGCAGCCAATAAGGAGCAAGAAACAAAAACAGCTGATATTCTGATACTTTACACTATATATGAAATAGAGGTGAAAATAATAAAATAACAATTTTAATATAATTTTATTAATATTATTTTATTTAATTATTAATTAATTTAATTATTAATTTTAATTAATAATAGAGGTGAAAATAAATGAATTTCTACATACTCCTCCCTGGCTTTCGCACTTCTTTAAAAAAGGCACTTCGAATGCGAATTACTTCCGCCCTACAACCCGAGTCCTGCAAAAATTTCGTGTCATTCGAACAGTTAAGGACGAGGGGGGGCATCTCGAGTTCCGGCTCTTGATTGTCCCACAAATCGACGTGGTTTGTGGCGCTCCTAGAATTAATGTGATTCATGCTCTGCATGTCACCGCTGCTGTTCCAGTTGAAGAGGCCGTCATCGACGTGGGCTACAGAAAGGAAGGCAAAAAAGTTTACAGGGCAAGCCAAAGATTTGGTTTCAGCAATTACAAATGATTATTAACACTTTTTTAGCAATAACAAAAAACAATATACAGTTATGGAAAAAAGACAGACCCACAAAAAACATAACCATAAAGCATTTGGTGCATGCATAAGCAGCAGCTTCCAAGAGTACAATGATGAAAAACAAAGAATAACTAACAAACTGAAAAAAATCTTGTGAAAAATTAACCTGAATTGATAAATTTAATTTCCCTACAGATAGAGATTCACAGAAATGAAGATGGAAACAACTGATATTTTAACTTGAAAGTTTATTACGGCACAACATGGTTACTACTTGTAACCATAACATAAGATAAATAATAAAACAATACTTAGCATGTGGAATACTAATTACAGCTCGTGACACACTCACATATTCTACCAAAAGAAAAAAGAAAACTACAAATCAGCATTACTGATACACAGCAACCAAGAAAAGATACTTCTTCAATGATATGCTAATTCGGATCAATCAGTGATTCGAATCGCAAATCGTCCCAGTTAGCGTGGATCGCAATGCTGACCAACTAGATCTAACAAGATTCTAAAATTGACGTTTTGCTCAGGCTGCCAATAAAAGAGGCAAGTTCTAGTTTATTCCCAACAAAAAACACGCAACAGACAAAGTTAAAACCACAAAATTAATCTATACTTATAAAAGGCAATATTTGTGTGTGTTTGTCTGCGATGTCCAGACGAATCTATCGCATTTACAACCTTGAAATTTGGCACACAGGTAGTTGTAATGGTGACTGAATGCACCTTGAAGCCGAAATTTTAAAATTTAATCTAGAAAATTTTTTTATTTAATGTTTTGTTCTGTTGTGGTTGATTTTTCGCACTAATTTCTCAATAGAATGGTTTCGAATAAGTTTACGACAAAAATGGATACACCATCGGAAAGAGCATGCGATTTCCGTTCTAATGAAGTTAGTTTTGAGCTTCTAACGTAATTTACTGAATTTTGAGAAATTTTTAAAAAATAGTCAGTTTTAGCATCTAAATGTCAATTTTGTTTTTAAATTTGTTGCATCCGACTTTCTAATAACACTATTATTTTCAATTTTTTTCAGCTTATAATTAGAACGGTTCTGCTGGATTTAAAACAAGGACAGTTAAAATATCTTTTCCCGTTTTTTTTTTTTTTTTAATTAATTTTCTGGGCCGTTGAGAGTTATTTTTCTCGATTGAGCGGCACTTCTTTGGAACGTTGCTGGCGATTTTGATTGGCGGACGCGCAGGATACGTCATGACCTTCAACTGAATAACTTTTATTATTATTTTCGGCAGTATCTTAACATATTTATTCATCTCGCATACTTTGCTTGCAGAATAATAATTTTCACGTTGCAATTTTTTAATATTGTTGAACACAAAAAAAAAATATGCGGGAAAATCAATAATATGTATCTTTTGTTTTGATTTTGTTTTCAAATCTTTTTCGTGTCATTGTGGGCGTTTTTTATTTGGCAATGCTGTGTGCATACTGCTAGTCATAAATAAGAAAATCCTGCAGAGGACTTTCTCAAGGTTTATCTCCTGCTGGAATTCTGAATTTTACAAAAATTGGGACAATTTTCTGTAGAGAAACGGTCATTAAGTAGAGTGATTGTCACTCTGTGAACCATAAATAATGTTACAAAGCTGTAAAGCTGTTTCCCTGATATTCTAATCTTATGACAAGAAAGAGTGTGACAGAGGTTTTACTGGAAATCAGGCCAAGGGTAGGGATCTGATCTAGAGAGATGAAAATCATCTGCAAACAAAGCATGGGCAATCTTCTTATACAGCATTGTAAGCATTAAAATAAATACAGTTCTAACCCTCTGACTGCGTATCCCGCAGGTTGGAAGCAAGTGTATTTTCTGCTGCATCCTGCAATTTCGACAGGCTAATGTGTTTGCTTAGTATACTTTTACAGTGTAGGATCATATTACACTAATAAAGCTTTGCATATAAATAACTCACTTGACTCAACAGTATTTGAACATGTTTGCAAACATTGCATAGAAATAGTGGTTTAAAATAATTGCACAGTCAGAGGGTTAATGATTAATATTTTTAAAACTTATTATTAAGTTTTATTTTATTAAATGCAATCAATTTCAAAGACGAACCAAAGAAAATAACCTGCAAGAGTCAAGAGAAAAGAAAATGACGTACATCATCCTTCTTGGATTTTCTGCTACCGTGCTGATAAGGCACCAACCTTAGTTCAAGACTTTTCATACGTTGCTTTGTTCTTTAACAACTTTTAATTGTTGCAGTATGCATATGTTTATGGTTTTTAAGTGTACATTTAATTAAAAAAAAAAGGCTCCATTAGCTAAAGATAATTGATTTAGGTCCCTTCTAATACTAATTGCCATTATTTTAACTGAAGGTACACTTTGCCATTTGTATCTTACTATACATGTATCATTAACCTTCAGCTGCAGTTTTATATTCCAAAAGAAATGCCAACCTGCAAGCCTCTTTCACCTGATTAAGACAAGTTTAAAAATAAGGGTGAAAGCCAGTTACTCCTAAGACCAATGCCAGGGTTCCCACGCTCCTTGAATTTTATTTGCCTACCTCAGGGCTCTGGAAAAGTACTTCGATTTTTCGTTGGCCCTTGAAAAATAAGCAAAATGTCAATCCAATATTTTTGGGGACAGAAGAGACAACCAGTTTGCGACTTGGTTTTGTCTTGAGAATTCCACCACCAGAAGAAGTACGTATGGAAATACTATCAATCATCAATCTTTTCTCGTCATGTATTCAAAGACAGCTCAATTTGACAATACCGTAAAAGCTACAGAGGGTATTTTTCCAGAGCAAAAGTGCAGTCCCTGCATTTATCCTAATGTCAGTAAAAGCTACAGAGGGTATTTCTCCATAGAGTAAAATTGCAGTCCTGCATTTATCCTAATGTCAGTAAAAGGTACAGATGGAATTTCTCCGTCGAGTAAAAGTGCAGTCCTGCATTTATCCTAATGTCAGTAAAAGCTACAGCAGGCATCGAGTAAAATAGTCCTGCAATCATATAATATATTTTGAAAGTAATCAATATATGCAAACAGAATTTTGTTTTAAATACCAATAACCGATTTTCTCTGCAATGAAATCAGTTTTCAAAATGTATGTTATTTAATTTCATAGAGCCAGGGAAGTTCGTGTTCATGTAAACACAGTAACTCAAAAACTTAAATAGGTAGATGAATGGAAATTTTTTATTCTAAAAATAAAAATGCCAATGATTATTTTGATTTAAATTTATCACTTGCATTTTCATGTTTTAAATATATAATTTTGTGATCCTTGAATTTTCTTAATAAAGGTCCTTGAATTTTTCCCCCTAATAAGAGTGGGAACTCTAGATGCCTGAATTATAGGAAGTTTAATTGTTAAATAATTTTAAAGTGCATTCTTGTCATTTAAATGTAGCAAACTCAAAAACAGAGACAAACTTACAAAGGGTGGGGGCCTGTCTTTCTTTCTCGATTATGTACAACTCATCTTCAGTGTCGCTCGCAGGACTGAGGGGCAGAGCAGGGGACAGCGGGATGGGGCTCTGGGGCCTCCACATGGGAAAGTCCTTGGGAAGAGGCCCGGGCTTCCGCTTCGCTCTGGGGGAGCCCACAGGCGAGTCCAACATGCGCTTTTGCCCCCTCATGGGCGAGCTGCTGCCTCCACCCACAAGATCTATGTCTGCTTCATCTACCATCATCCTCTGGAAATAAAAAAGGTTTTTGAAATGTATCTGTTAATGAAGTAAGGGTACAACTCAGTATTTCATGAAGTAACCGATCGAGTCAATTAAAGCGTGTAATAAATTAATAATTCTGCACTTTGACTAGTTATTTTATGAAATAATTAGTTATTCCCTATACTGACTAATGATCGACAGTTAAAGCGTAAAATAAACAATTTCATTGAATTATACAGCATAGAAAATGCTATTTATACAAAGACAGAATACAATTATTCTTCATTACCAAAATCTATATAAATAAGAGGAAAGTATGTGCGCTTGATTGTTAGTTGTTTGGCTCTTTATGCATGTCCACACTTGTTCGACTTGCGCCAACCAAATTTGGCACAGTGATGGATTAGCACAAGAGGGAGCTAACGCTGTAAAAATTATTTAAAAATTAGAATTAGATTTTTATTTATTTAATTAAATACCGAAAATTGAGCTACTTTTAGACGTTTTTCACCAATAACTTCTGAAATATTTATAGTATGAACATTATTTTACATCTCATTAAAGAGCAAAAAATTATCTTTTTAATGATACCAATTTAATTGTTGTACAATTTTTTCTCCAACTGTAATTAACTTTCAAAATTCATTTTAAACTCAAATTGCAACAATGCTTTTGTTATAAAATAAAATTCAAACTAATTTATTGTTTCATCAAATCCTTTATTCACATGTTTTTGCCACTGTTAAAGCTAAAAAAAATACTGCTTTTTTTGGTCAAGGTAGACTTCTTACTTCTGTTATTTTGTAGCATGCACTTAACTTCTGTTATTTTGTAGCATGCACTTAACTTCTGTTATTTTGTAGCATGCACTTAACTTCTGTTTTTATTTCGTAGCTTTTAATACGCACTCAAATATCCAATGATGTTAGTTTAGTTACTACGCTGTGCGAGTTTCAGTTTGATTTTATTTATAGTATTAATAGAGAGTATTTATATTTAGTTTTTATTCCCCAACTGAGGTTAAAGTATTCTTTTTGTTCGAGCATTCTTCGTCAGTAAAATTCTTTCGAGTGAGAATTGTTCGAGCGATTTTGACTTTATCCGATTTATAAAACATTTTATTTAGAAGCTTTGCAATAGCCAAGTTATACAGTATAAGTATATTTGTACATTGTAAAACTGTATTAGTTATTTAACTATATATTGTTTAAAATAAATGTTCTTTTTTGAATTTTCTCACATTTTCATTCAAACCATACTGTTATAAGGCTATATTTGTAAGTTGTAATTCAACAAGAAAAGATTTAAAGAAGATTTATAATGGTCGGGGAAAGTTGGTGACAATATTTTTAAGGGGAAAAAAGAAACCCAGGAGGCCGGTATATGAAAAAATATGGATCCAGAGAAACGCCGGGTTTTCAGCTAGTATTATATAAAAATGAAAACATATAGAAAAAACAGTAACCCAAAATAAACAACTAATACCAAAAAAGCTAACAAACCAGGGAATAAAAAAGCTAAGATATTAGAAAGAGTGCAATGCGTCCAGAGCGTGCAACATGCTGCTGCATCCGAAATACAATAGACCTCTTACAGAAAAAAAATCCAATTTTTTGAATCTCTGCCTTCAGGCAACTCTTGATAAAGTCTGCAAGACCAGATTCTTTTATATGAGTATTCCACTTTTAATTTGACGTTAAGGTTTGATTAGTTATTCATTTCTCTGGTAACATGTAAATGAAGGCAATTCTTTCCAAATTCTTAAATGAAACATAAGTTAATGCTGTTGGGAAGAAAATCTGTGTTTCCCAACCTTTTTTGTTCCATTCCCCACTTAAGTCTTTCTAAAATTCTTATTCCCCAATCTAACAAATACATAATTTTTAATATTCAAAAACTGAATTGTTCACTGAAGAAGCTTAAATAAACTTTTAGGAAGAAATCACTAGGAAATAGTTGAGAAACACAGCAAGTAAAATTTCAAAACATATAATGGAGAACTGAAATTCAAGTACGAAATTTTTAATTAAAGATTTTTGCTATATTATTATTAATTATTTAAATTTAGTGAGATCATTACAATTGATGCTTGCTTCACAAAGAGATTTTATGTTGGGTTCCAAATTTAGTTAGCTTCAGTTTCAAGTCTCCCTGTTGTGTTATACCAGATGATTCCTTTCTTCTTTCCCATTTTCAAAATGCGGCCCTTAACAATTAAACTGCACCACCACCACCCCGTGGGGTGTGACCCCACGTTGGAAATGCTGAAATAGATTCAATCGCAAAACGTGAAGTAAAAAGAAAACAAAATGCTCATATTCCAGCTTGAAAGATAATATTCAAAAAACTAAAGCAGGCACCTAAATTTGTACATCATGTAGAAACTTCTCAAACTTTTAAATGTATCATTTTACACAATGTTGCTAATAAATCTTCAACAGTGTACAAAAAAATTAATAAATAAAGCAGTAGAAAATTTTGGTCCACGTGCATTTAATTCCCTAATTCCAATGATGGTAGAAAGCAAGTAGTATTCCCACCCCTTTTAAATATGGCTATATTATCATTACAGTAAAACCCCAGTTGACCAAACTCGGGTTATCCGAAATGCCTCATAAATCCAAAAAACATGTTCTGTACTATATGGAAGTCTAGTTAACCCCAACTGCATTAAAGCTGGTGTCGTACCAACACGACAGTCGCTAGCTAAAACCCACAAGACCCAGCTCGTATTTGTGACAGTCGGGGAAGAATGTGCCAAGAAGCTGGCATGCTACGTGACAGTCGTCTGCAAAGGGTTAACCCATTCAGGACCAGCGAAAGGAAAAAGAAGCGCTTCCCCAGGCCTGCGCACTTCGAAAGGATACATACGCACGGGACTGGGCGATTTTTCTGTTAAGCCTAATTTCATTTAAAAATTCATATAAAATCATTACTGCATTTATTATCATTGATAGTATATCTGAATATAATGTAATAAAATTTTCATAATATTTCAAAAAAACAATCGAAATGAAATAAAATTTACCCCAAAAATATAAAATACTATCTAGCGAACCAAACTGCAATTTCTACTCCAACCCCTAACCAATAAACATTCCATTCCTTCAGCATGCCATCAAAATATTTAAAAAAAAAAATCCCAGTCAAAATAAATCATAGCTCTTTAATTGCACAATCCTCTCCAAAGAAGAGAACATGCACAGTTGTTTGCATAATCAAATGGCGCTGATACAAAAAAAAACAAACCCGGAATCGAAAATACATACTGAAGGTCAACACTCTGATGCAACATTATTCGAAAAAGTAATGGTTTTCACTGCCATCTAGTGCCGTTTAAAATTCAAATAAAACGTTCCAGTTGCGATCACATATGTGATGATGGGCTGTAGGGTGCAGAAAGAGTGATTACATATATGTGAACGTGTTAAGGGACACCCCTAGGGTATTTGAAATGTTTTAAATCCAGCTTTTTAAATCAGAAACAATTGTCACTTACCTTATCTATTTTAAACGGGTTTCCAAACATATGCTGACGAACGGGAATGGATTCTATTTCCCTCAGCGGTGGGGTGAAACGCTTCAAGTACTCTTGATAGTTGCCCATCTGCCCAACCGGCAGGCTGTGGATTTGATCTACGAGGAAAAGCGTTGCATGAATCAAGAACTTCATACAAACTCGTTTATAGAAAGACAATATGTGAATTCAAATTTTTAACGCAAAGCAAAAATAAAAATGGCAAAACTAACTTGTTTGTTAATTAAAGAGGTCATTACAACAATTTTATCTTCAATTGCGAAATCGGGTAGTTTATTACATATTTAATAATACAGAGTATCCACAAATCATCGTCTGGGTTTTCTTACCTCTTTAATTTTGATTAATCCTTTCGAAGGCTGTGGGAATATACTTCCCACCAAATTCATTGATTTTTAAATGCATTTTTTTTTAAGGTTGGCGTAAATTATCGCCAATTTTTTCGAAAAAACAAAAACCTGGATGCTCCAATTTCTAATCTCAAACCATAACAAAGTGTCTCGACTTGGTAATTAATTATTAATTAACAAAAAATGTCATCCAATAAGATAAATGAATTTCTTTACCTAATTTAATCTCAATACCCAAGTTATTTTATTATATCATCACTAGAAAAAAATAGCAATATAAAGGGTTAAAGAATATGACGATAAATCTTATTACATATTCATAGAGTACAGCTCAATAAGTTTTTTTAAATAACACAGACAAAGTTAAGTAATTTGCACATGACAGCTTCTTGTGGCATGTAACTAATCAACACTTGGCAAGAAATGATTTTAGTCTCGATGTGTTACACAGCACGAAAGACTGCCACAACTTTAGTTCCGAGGGTTTTATAGCACCTGGCACCTCTTAGGACTTTTGCTGTTCTTATATCATCCAAGATAGGTTTATGTAAGTAATTTATGTAAAGCTTATGTTAACCATTATAACTTCCATGAGAACTGAAATGTCAAAAGTTCATCAAAGTCATCTTGGTATACATGTGTCACTAAGAACAGCAAGGGACACTTTATTTTGGCCTAGAATGACAAATGGTTTAACAAACAAAATCAAAAGATATAAAGACTAAATGGGAACTGTATTACTTATTAGTAGATTTAAGTATAATTAGCAATTTTATGGAACTACATAAATGATTTAGTTTAGTTGGGAATTTTTTTAAAGGAAATAGTTGTTAGGCTTATGCAAATAATTATAACAAGTGGCAATAGTCTATAAAATCTATACTTATAAAAGGCAATGTTTGTGTGCGTGTATGGGATATCAAGACAAATCTATTGCACTTACAACCATGAAATTTGGCACACAGGTACTCGTAATGGTGACTCAATGCACCCCGAAGCCAGAATTTTAAAATTTAATCTAGAAAATTTTTTATTTAATGTTTTGTGTTGTTTTGGGTGATTTTTTGCACTAATTTCTCAATAGAATGATTTCGGATAAATGTATGAAACAAATAGATACATCGGAAAGAGTAAACAATTTTCGTTCTATTGAAGTTTGTTTCGTACATCTAACATAATTTACTGAATTTTGAGAAATTCATGAAAAATAGTCACTTTTATGGCCATTTTTGATTCGGATTTCTTGAAATTCTCGCATCCGACTTTCTAATAACACTATTATTTTCAATTTTTTTCAGCTTATAGCTAGAACGGTTCTGTCGGATTTAAAACAAGAATGGTTAAAATATCTTTTCCCGTTTTTTTAAATTAATTTTTTACTGGTCAGTTGAAAGTTTTTTTTCGCAAGCCAGCTTCCTCCCACGACACTTTACCGGAACGTAGCTGGCAATTTGATTGGCTGATGGGGCAGTTCATGTCATAACCTTCAATTGAATGATTTTGATTTATTATTTTCGGCAGTATCTTCACTTATTTATTCATCCTGCATACTTTGCTTTGTGGCTTGCAGTATAATAATGATTTTCACGTTGAAATTTTTTAATATTGTTTTGGTTTAACTTTTCTACAAATAAAATGTCATTATCGCAAAAAAAAAATAAATAAATAAGTGGGAAAATCAATAATGTGTATCGTTTGTTTTGATTATGTTTTCAAAACTTTTTCATGTCATTGTGGGCGTTTTTTTTTTTTTTTGTTTGTTGAAGTCCCGATTCCACGGGCAACGCTGTGTGTGTACTGCTAGTTAGATTATAAGAATTGGCAACATTATGATATGGAGAATTTGTAAACAGCTGATAATAAAATGTTTTGGTTAATATTCTATTCTATTTATTTATATTAATAACTTCTCACACAATGATGAGTATTATATCCAGCATTTAAATAATTAGCATCTCTTGTATAAAGATTGCATGTATTTTACTGACCTAAACCCAGACACATTGAGGCTGAACTCATTTTCCAGTGAAGTGTCACGAAAGGCCGTCACGTGGAAATTACTTTTGTTTGTGTTATTAATACAACTTTTTGAGTTGTACTTTATGAATGCATAATAATATTTAATCTCATGTTTTTTAATTAAAAGTTAAGATTTAAGGCAACTCCAACAATTTATGGACACTCAGCATTTCAAAAGCAGGCTTCATGTATCTAGCTTAGTTGTTTCAATTACGTTTAAATCTTAAGCAAGAAAATGCAAGCTGCTATCAATGATTCTCAATGCAGTTGAGAAATTAAAAGTACCATAAATCTTTTAATATAAGAATGGTCCACACAAATCTTTCACGCAGTGATTCTATATTTGATTTCTGATTCATCTGCATCTCATTTTGAATAATTTCCATTGTAAGGTAGATTCAACATATAATGCAAAGAAGTGCTTTCATATGCAAAAGCATCACAAAATGTTTAGCCTTTCTCGTTTCAGTATTAGTTTTACCACCCATATTCTTAGCTCTAGCACTTGTTCCTCTTTAAAAAATAGCCAAGTAACTTCACATCAAGCATTATATGCATCGAACACAAGGTCTGCAGAATATATTGAAACATCTATTTTGTAATGACACAGTACTGACTCTAAAAGAGAAAACTACTAATCAAATGGCTATAATGAATTTCCAATTGAATTCATAAATTAAATAATATTTAGTTAAAAAATATTTTAAGAAAAAAAATTTAAATCAACTTGTAAATTAGATTTGTTTCTATCAAAGAAGAAGGCGGAAAAATCATGCTTACAAATTCATCAAATAAAACATTCCGTAAAAGAATTACAATAGCAGTACAGAAAAGGAATAAATATAAATGGTTGCAATAAACAGGGTTAAAAATTTGCATTTTTGTTATTCAATTTAGTGGGAGGAAGATGTGGAAGAAGAGATATAACTCGAATAATTTTATCTCGAAACACCCAAATATCACATTTCGAAATATTACAAAATCTAACATATGGGCAAAGTTGATGAAGAATACCTCATTTAATAAAAAAAATTTCAAAACTCCTACATAAAAAGTTTCCAAATATTATTTATCGTAGAATTAAAAATAAATTACAATGTCTTTAGGCTAAGTGAAATAACTCAATGGATACACGCATATATTTGATGGATAAAAGTGAAAACAATTAGCAAGTGTCATAACCCTTTCCGGCATGAAGGTAACAAAAGAGGACGCCAACTTAAAAATTTTCTTAAAAAATCCCTCTCTACTTTGAAACCTGGAAAATTGCAAGAAAAGGCAGCTGACAGTTCTCCTTTTAGAATGTAGATGGCAGCACAATGAAATTTTGCTTTCTTTTTGGAAAAATTATAGATTTAAAATGCCTGAATATCTTGACTCATAGATAGGAATTTTTTTGAGTTCTTGATGTTTACAATTTTAGCAAATATACTCAACCAATTTCCTCCAATATTCTTGATGTTTTAATTTATAATTTTATGAAAGATTCCACATTAGTTGTTTCAAGATAGCTGACCCCAAAGAGGTCCTCATATGAGGGAGGTGTCCCCAAAGGGTGACGACCTCTCCCCGGAATGAGGTTAGTTTTCTAAAAAAAATGTAAATTCCATGTTTAGACAATAATTCATGATGATTTGTCATATTTAAAAAAATTTAATGCCTTCCGCTGGAAAGGATTAAGACTAAAGCTTTGTTGGAGACTTTCAATGCAGAACCATTCTTAATAGAAAAAGATTCATGGGTTTCAAATGGAACCATTTTAACTGAAAAATGGTTCTTTAGAACAAACCGTTGTTATCAAAATAAATCAGGCTAACCTTCGTCTTGCAGTCGTGTGTGGCTCAGCGAACACTGTAGATAGTTAGATCTCATCCTGGCTAACTGATCCAGAATGCTATTCCGGGGAATATCGTATGCATTACGGTAACTTTCGTGTTTAATTTCTCTGTCTTTAACGAATAAAACAAAGAGGTTAAAATCATTAAGGTCATTTTTCAAGGCCGCAAATCTGTCATTCATTACTAAGTGAGGAGTCAGATTCATTTCGGTGAGTTTAGTGGCCGGGCCAAAAGGCCGCTGTGGTGCGGGATTCACGCGAATCCCTTCAGACATGTTCTTTTTGGTTCCCACAGTCGAGATAAGTTTTTCAAACTCGGTTTTAGCCTAAAATAGATATAAAATGTCATCATTAGAATCGTTTTTGGAAAAAAAGAAAGAAACATGCATTACTCAAATTTAAGAGTGTTAAAAACATTCTCTTTTTGGCACAAATACGAAAAGGTCCAAAAGCCCGACATGGCAGCAGTGAAAAGAATTGTTTTCACTGACTGAAGACAGGAAAAATGCGCAGATGAGTCCCAAGAGAACAGAGTTACAAAAGGGGGAAAGAGTCATGCTGACCTGATTCTTTAGTCTCTTGAGGTAATTGAGAACGCTGTAGCTGAGGCAGTTTTCCATGGTGTCTGGCACGAGGTTGGGAGCGCCCATTCTTTGCAGAGCTCGCTTAAGGGGCTGGGAAACAAATTTCATTAAGATGAGCACGAGAAAATGAATGCATGTACACATAAATTCAAAAAGGTTTCTGCAAATAACAAGTAGGATTAACAGATTAATAAATACATTAGTTAGATTTGAATGATTGATTATAAGGGCAATTCCAAATAATAGATTGAAGTTTACAAATTAGAATCTGGCAACACCTGGTTAACTATTTTCATTTCATGTGAAGACTTGTTTCAAGAGCACATGTTTTGATGAATTTTTCTCAGCTTTGAATCAATTTTAAACATATGTATTTTACTAAGTTTTAGCATGTTTCTACTGAATAACTATATTTTTTTGATAGATTTATGCTATAAAACAAATATAAAAGTACTGTTTTAGAATTTGCATTTAAAATAAATGAGAGAGATTAACTTTTATAGTCAATAATTTTTTTGTAATGCGAGTCACAAAAAATTCATTTTCATCAATATTTAACTTTTTATAGCTCTAAATTTAAAAAATTGTTACCGTCTCTCCTACTTATTTATAGTGCTAAAAAAATAGAAAGGCCAATTTTTTTTAATAATTTATTTGGAAATAAAGACATCTTATTTTGTAATGCGAGTCGCATGTACTGCGAGTCACAGCTAGTGTTGCTTGATAAGTATTCTTAATGGCATTTTAATGTATACTAATATTTTTTGGATCAATGGGGTGTTTTTATATATATTCACACCCGTATATGATTATTTACTACCTTTGAATATAATTAACTAGTGTATATTTATTGTTTTTTATGGTAGTTTTTTAATTACGTCATCAGCAACTTTGGTGCCAAGGTATATATATATATAATTATGGCACCAACAAGGAAAAAGTTTGAAAAAAGTGTTTATTCAAGTGAAAAAACGTAAATGTTTAGTAGTTAATGCTGCAGATTTTCTACAAGCGGCTAAAATGGCTGGAGCCAACATTCATGTTCAGGAAATTACTGAAACAAATATCAATGAAAGAAATTCAGCATTTAATATGCAATAGGTTTGGGACAATTCACCATTATTAAAAAGGTATCAAAAAATACCACTGTATTAAAGTTGAAAATAAAAAACCTGAAGGAGTTTTGTTATCTTCTGACAGCAAAATACCTCTTCACAAACATTATCCCATATTAAACATAATTATTGGTATGAAATTGAATATGATGGTGTATTGTACCCAAGAAAAATTACCAATTGCATCAATGGAGAATTTGAAATAACTACGATACAACCTAAAGGCTAACAGTGGAAATGGCCAGAAAAGGAAGACAAAATATTTTATCCTTGATCGAATTTTGTTCGGAAATTAAAACCTCCAATTCCTGTTAATTCGAGAAGGTATTTTAGATTTGTATCCTAATTCTATCAATAAAACTATTGTAATTTATTTTGAAATATATATAAAGCATAATTTTTATTGGTTTTATTTACACACTTCTTTATTAATTTTAATTAATTTATTTGCTAAAATATATAATTAGCTATATCTATTCATTGAATTGAGTAATATTTCATTCAAATCTACAAAATGAAATGTTTTTAAATCAATATTTTATTAACTTCAAAGATTAAAGTGGGACATGTAACATGAGTCACAAAAACATGTAACGCGAGTCACTCAAAATGTTGATTAATATACATAATAAAAATACAATGTTATTTTTGTGTATATCATAACCTGGAAGTGTTATTCATTGTATAAAATATTTCGTTTTTACTCTGCTGTGCTGAAAGAGGAGCAATTCTAGGTTTACAATAACCCACAAAACTTGATTTCCTTTTTTTTTGTAATGGGAGTCACAGTGCCAAATTAGGGTCTGGATACCATTTGTTCATATTGAATTTTAAACTATTGACATTCCTAGTTTCTTACTGTACCCAGGAGGTCTGTAAAAAACTTTTTTTTTTAAACTCAAATGTAATATTTTTTTCATATATAAACAAGTTAATTTTGAAAAAAGGTATCAAATGGTAACGCGAGTCACATGGATTTGCCCATAAGCAATTAAAACAGCGATTCTGAACCTGTAGGGCAACCCTCCCCTATTTGAGCGTGATAACACTGAATGGGGGTGTGCGAGCATATCAAAAAAATAAATGAATAAATATTTAAAAAATTTATTTTACTGAAAGGAAAGTAAAAAAAAAATTCTGACATAATAAAAAATAAAACACATTTACACTGATACAATACACTTATAAATATGATTGTATCAGTACTGCGCAATGTGTTTACTAATTAACTTATCAATACTAAAATAGAAACAAGTTTAATAATTATTAGTGATTCCTCTCGACAGACTTCTCGTGAACCCACGAGAATGTCCAATATGGTGGAGGCAAGACCAGGGATGAGATTGGGAAAAAACCCAAAAAGCTGAAAATAGAAATCTGAAAATTTTATGCGTGATATACGTTTTAAGTAACTTAAGCATTTAAGCGCAATAAATTATTATAAATACAGTCAAACGTCGCAAGTCTGGACGTCCAAAATCTGGACCTTTTTCATTCCGTAACTTCCCCAAATATATATATATCCTAACTTTATCACCAAATCGGCAGAGTCAGCAGAAGCGATGTAACCATCTGGGAGGGAAGGAATTTAACCACATGCCAACAATGTGCGACGAAAGTATTGCGGGAGGGGGGGGGTATTGTAATCCTAATGTTAGAATCTCAAAAGAAAAGCTGAAATTTTTGAACTACTTGAGTACATCAAATCAATAGAACAAGAAATTGCCGAAATATGCAGTATGGTGTTGATGAACTCTCAAACTCCAGTATCCGATAGTGAGGAGAGCGAAGGAGAAACACAAGTGAAAGATAAAATACCAATTGACAGTTTAGTGGAAATGTTGAACACCACAATAAAAGGACTTGAGCAAAGGGACTTTATTTCAGAGTCGGACATAATGGCAATACATAAAATAAAAGAGAAGTTACTTAATCAAAAACCGAAACTAATGAAGCAACTCACTACTTTAAATTAAATGTTTTGTAAAAATGTTAAAATTAATACGAAATAATATTAATTATGTTTATAAATCAAAGAAAACAAGTAATAAGTTTTTTTTTAAATTTAAATTGAATTATGCGTTTTATGATGTTAAATTCACTTCTTAATATTGAAATGATACAAGATCCGGAATTATTCCAAATCCGGAATTGCCGAAGTCCCGACGATTCCGGATTTGCAACGTTTGACTGTATATATATGTTTGAGAGTGGATAATTGTTTAATTACAGGCAGGGCTAAAATCAGCAAATCAAAAAAATAAAGGACACTTAAAAATTACATATGACAAAAAAAGGAACACCAAATTAACAATGAAATACCAATCATACTTGCAACTGTTATTTAGTCAACTAATCTACAGCTACAATAATAGTAAAAAATGGAAAAAAAACCCTTACTTTTAAAAATAAAATTTTGAATGTAAATGAAATTTTTTTAAAATTAATGACTAAGCAATTAGTTACATTCGACTTGGTTTGCAACAAATTTTTCATTTTAAAATGCATATTATTTTGAAAAAAAAAAAAAAAAAAAAAGAATTTTCAATCACAAGTGTCTTTTTTCTTAGCATTTCTTGCAGAAGGAGGCGCAGATATCTCTTAATTTTTTTAAAAACACAGATTCCAAGATCATTGTAAAAAAAAAGGGAGGAGGAAGCGGATTTTTTTTCGGAAAAAAAGAAAAAGCGGAAATTTTTCATTTCAAGAAAATAAAAACAGCGGAAATTCGCCAAAAAGCAGAAAAATCTCATCCCTGTAAGACAGACTAAGAGAGAGCAATTCTGGTTTTGTTAATGCAGCGGATCAGTTTTGCAAAATATTGTGACAAAATCGTTGTGGGTGTACATGAATGCAGTCCAATAAATAGGATTAAAAAAAGTAAGGGGTCTATTCTGGTACCCCGTTGGGTTGGGTTCCGCACGTTAACAACGGAACCCAACCTGGGGTACCAGAATAGACTCCTAAAGCTCTTTATCTTACAAATATTCTAAGAAAAGAAACGTAGCACAAGTATTAATACAGCACTTGTAAGAATTCACAACAGAGATTACCATTAAATCTCAACACAGCGCTCAAAGGTCTCTTATCAGCTCACTTGGGAGCTTGCTTTTATACTTTTTCAACAGGAAGTGACTTCATGATGTAGGAAGTGACGTAATCTCCAGAAAGTTCATGAAGCCGGTAGAAACAGGTTGAAAGTTCAAGGTCCTTCTAGAAAATTCCTTTTGTCGTCAACTTCGACGCCAAGATCGACACATTTATCGCCAAGTCGCCAAGATTAGCATCTCAGGGTGGAAAGTTTGAGGTCCTTCTAGAAAATTCCTTTTGTTGCCAAGATTAGCATCTCAGGGAAACGATTTTATAACTTTGGGGTCTATTCTGGTACCCCCGGTTGGGTTGGGAGACGTCACTTTTCCGTTGTTAGCGTCGCGGTAAAGTGGCGTCTCCAACGTAACCAGAAGACCGTTTGTAACAATATCAATAAATGTACTTATTCTTGGTAATTTGTAATTAAGGTCATAGTGTAGCTTTAGCGTCAAAATACCAAAAATATATTATTATTGTATACATTTTTATCGCATGAGAAGGGCGGCGCAAAGGAAATTATGATTGAAAACTGGGTTGCAAATATTGAAAGGTTGAGAAACACTGAATTAAGAAGAACATTTGAAAAACAAATTACTTTAAAATTTAATATATGACATTTAGAAACGGAAGGGGGAAAAGCCACCAAGTATGCTATTAGCAAGACAAGGGGGATGGTCAATAAAATTACACATTTTACTAAATTTCGCGGCTACAAAATTTCCGCTTGCATGCAATTAAGCTCAGATTGAAATATTCCTTTCCAATTAAAGGAGAAAACCAATAAAGATCATTTTCTGATTTAAAGCTTCCCCTCCCAAAATGACTTAATTCTTCACCTGTAGCCAAATACAAAATCATACTCAGAATACTTACTGCTGCATAATACAATGGCATATTTTTCAGATAATTATCAAATTGTTGCTTCCACTCCCTGGTAGCTTTGCACCTGTGTATTTTGAACAAATCATCTAAAATAAAATAAGAATAGCCTTATTTGCAGGTACAGTACCTATACATAAAACTACAGAGGATAAAATTTTCAGAAAACACCGTGTCATGAGAACCATTGCAATAGGTAAACATCCTGCAAGGAACCTAAGGTCAGAGAACCAATAAAAATCAGTCCATCGTCATTGTTGTCCATTTTCCTTCCAATGTCTGCTTGGCAGGTATTCCAGTGTAATCAGTCGCACATAACAGCTCTTCGCTGCCACCATGATGGCACACGATGACAAAACACACATGACAGTTAAGCATTAGAAAATCAACACCTAATAGGAATTCTAGACAGAAAAGTGTATAATATGTCTGAGAATTTAAATATTTACAAATGAGAACATATCAAATGCTGGAGTATATCAGAAAAAAGTATATCTTACAATGGAAAAAAATCTACATTTTAGTATTTATAGTATTTTACAAATATATATTAATTATAACCAATGTATATGAAATGACAGAGCATTAGGTGCAAAAGGAAAACAATTTAATAATTCCTTGCAAAAACTTCAATTTTTAACTATACTATAATATAAAACCAAATAAATTAAGAATACTAATAAATGCAAATAAGAACATAGGGATGTGTGAACATAGCATATTAACACACAGTTACATTTAAAACTATAAATAGAGAATTGTATATGAATTAAAACCAAAAGTACTTAAATATATATATTATATATCAGGACTTGTATATTTTTTAATTCAAAAATTTTAAAAAAGCATCCTATCCAAATATTACAAAGAATTTTTTTACAAAATGCTCAAAGATAATGCTTTAAATTAGAAATATATAATTTAATTTTTTCCCAAGTGAAGTTACTCTGACAGGTCAGAATTTAAATTTATATAAAATGAAGAAATTCAAAAAGTAAAATGACGCATTCCAATCCTTTTGCATTTTAGAATTATCAGTCGAAGCAAGATGAAATCGAGAGCAGGTAAAGGAAACTATGATCAAAATAATATTCAATTAAAGGTACTTTTCTGTTAGCCGGGCGCAGATGTCACCAATTGTGAACCAAACGCGAGCAAAGTCACCGGGAGCAAATGTCGCCAAAATTTGCCAGAATTCTACATTTGGCGATTTTTCGCTTGCGCCTGGCTAACAGAAAAGTACCCAATTAAAACATTCTAAAGACGAGTAATCTTCGCTATACGTACCTAGCAAAGGTAATAAAACTGGATAGTTATAAGGCATCACAAACAAATTAACACAGGTGAGACTCGTACTGGCCTTCAAGTAACCAAACGGATATTCAACTTCACTGTTCTTGTAACTATTGCTCACAAAAACCTGAAATATAAAAATGGTCATTATGGCATCCAACATCATATTTATTATATATAACATTTCAGGGCGAGTCACAAGTCTTCAAACAAACGGCGAAAGTTGTGTCTAATTTTTTTATTTTGAGGAAGATTTAACCAAATGAAAAGAGATGTCACTAACAAAGGAAGAACGAATTGATGTTCTGTTGGCTGGGTATGGCACTACCTGTCATGCAGAGCGTACTTTCAATGCAACGCACAGAATGCAGATGACACTATGGCAAAACTTATCATGGAATTCAAGAGGTCAGGTTCCGTCGCTGAAGCAAGCAGATCTGGAAGTCTGAAGATGGCAACAGATTCCATAATGGTTGTAAAGTCATTAGATGACCCCCCGGGAAAGAGAAACATGAGCACGAATTAGGGTTGTGGAACCGGAAGAAGAAAGTGCTTAAAAGTGTAACGTAAATCGTAGAAAAAACGAGGGTCTTTGCAGAACATATCCTTAAAATAAAAAAACCATATGTTCTGCAGAACAATCACAGTGAGGTGCTCTTTATGCCATGCCATCTCTCTTCACGTTTCGTGTAACACAGCCTCCAGAGATTGGAGCAATGGCAAAAATAACTCCTTCATCGTGTAGCTTAAGAGAAAGCCACGCCTTCATCGGGGGCTGACGTCACTGGAGATGAAGATACGAAACAGGCACATTGAAAACTGTCGTCAAAAGTCATTGATAGGATTGCAAATTCTGAATGTATGCCTTGGTTTAAAATAATTAATTTTAATATAATGTTTTGTTATTAAAGAGTAATAAAGATACTACTGGTTAATTAGTATTTTTATATCTATTTTAGATTTTACTGTGGTCTGCCAAATTTGGACAAATTGCCTGCAGAACATTTCCAGCTGTTTGAGGGCATGTTACAGAACACTGGATATAATTCCGCTCCTGGGATTGCGGGCATCAAGTGCAATCAACCTCACCATATTTAAAAAGGCAATTTAAATAGAGGTGTTACTTAAAAGCAATGTCATGCAATTATTGCACTTAATGACATAACAGCTACAAACACAAAAATGCACATGAAGTTATGTCAACGAAGGTGCAAGCAGCGATGGCCAGGAGTCTGACAAAACAGACCCAGAGTATCTCTGCACAAATGGGAATCAGCCAAAGCAGTGTCATACACATTTTGTAGATTAACAAGTGGCATCCATACCAGCTGCAGATGTTGCAACATCTGAGAGAGGATGATGATGTAACTGTAGCATCACATGATACCATATGCACGAATAAAATAAACATTAATCATAGCTTTCACCATTTCAGGGATGAGATTGCAAAAAAAACAAAAAGTCTGAAAAAATGTGCGAACGACATTTGAGCAATAATACTTAAGAATTTCAAGTACAACAAATATTGTAATTGCTTCTGGTATTAAATCTATCCTATTTATATACAATTTTCCTTTAATGAGAAAAAATAGTAAGAATTCGAAAGAAATTATGGTACCATTATAAAGCACACATCAGTAAAACATCTGTTGAAATTAATCTGTGCGTATTCATTTTTAAAATAAAAATCAAATATAATACTCTGGATAAACATTCATTGAATTGAAATTTGGAATATTGAATACAGTTTTCTAGATTAAATGGAAAGTAAACAACACAAACAACAAAAGAAACACAAAAACGTATTAACTATATTAGTTGCCATTTTTTAATACAGCTCTCTCAAACAGATCCTTTATATTATAAGAAGTTGTTTTTCTTTTTTTTTGGATGGTTGCCTCTCTAGTTCGTTAGTAACTATTTGATTTGAGTTTTTGGAGCTTAGATCAGATATATCCCCCCCCCCATTTTGAGAAAGTTTTATTTGATTAAAAAAGTCAGAAAATTTTTGAAAAATCAAAAAAGTCGGAAAATCCTCCAGAAGTCAGAAGAATATCATCCCTGCCATTTGTATGGAGACTTATGACTCGCCTTGTATTTGATTTTCTGTCTGCCACAAGATTTTAATAAGAAAAACCATGCAAAATGCTGAACACACTGCTTCTATGTCTATAAAAGAGGAAAGTATGTGTGCATGTTCATTTTTTGGTTCTTTACGCATGGTCACACTGTTGGGACTTACAGTGACCAAATTTGGCACAGTGACTGATTAGCAGGAAAGGGAGCTAATGCCATAAACATTTTAAAATTCGAATTAGATTTCTATTTAATTTTAAGTGGTAAATGCGGGCATTTTTTTTAATATTGTTCATTTACAACAATACTTTTCATTGTTGCAATGCAATTCAAATCTTTTTCATTGTTTAAACAAATACTTATTTGCATGTTTCTCTTTCATTGTTGAAAGCCAAGTTAAAATGTTTTAACCCAGCTAACATGCTACTGGACATAAAATGTTTTGCGCCAATTTAATATTGACATCAAATGCATATTTTGTATAAGGAATGAGAAAGTAAAGTTGGCTCCTACAAAGTTAGTGTTAAAAACTTAGTTTTAAACTAAGTTTAGTTAAGTTTGTAAAAAAACGGAGGCGAGCATATGAAAAAATAAGGATCCCAAGCAACACCTGGTTATTAGCTAGTTAAGTTGCCTTTGTTTATAAAAGTTAAAGGATGCTATGTACTGCTGTTAGTTGACTTGTTTTATGCGAAAGAGTTGTTAGCTATTTGATACAGCTTCAATAAATTATGTTTGAATTTTAAACATGTCTTTCTCTGATGTCATCTTATATATTAAAGGCTGGACGTCAACAAACGTAGTTATGTATGTCCTTCCAACTTCTCACGAACCACTGAATCCTGAAACTAGCCGCAAGTACCAAAAGATGAAAAAATAATCCAAGGAATCCATTTTGACTATTTAAATTCAGAAATTGTAATTAGTTAAAAAGATATTAATTAAAAACTTAATATTGATTCCCCCATGGTGCCATCTATCGAGAACTTTGTCATCCAACATTCTAGCATTTTATCGGGGGGAAAAAATCGTTTTCTTTCCTTCTTGTATTGAGGCGTTTCACTTCGTAACGTTTGTTAGGTCAAGTAAGTGACAATTTTTGTTGAAAAAAAAAAAAAAAGCAGAGGCAGGTCATATGAAAATATATGGATCCATATGACCTCGCTTCTCTCCGCCCGGGAATATCCCATTATCCAAGATAGCACGTGCATCGCCGGGCCACGCAGCTAGTATTTTCAAAAAATTGTCAAAAGCACCAGTCTTGGGATGTTTACACTAATAGTTGCATTTTAATACGAGGAAAATATTCCCGAGTTGTTCGTTTAAGAATTCTCACCTGCCACGCAATCGTAGGCTGCTTGCGAGAGAGAATGAACTGCGTGAGGGGGCTGGGTTCCAGCTCATATTTATCAAAAGGAAGGTTATCAATAACCATTGGCTCACTGTTCGCACAGCTGAACTTCACTATGGGATGGGCCGTTCTTGGAGGCTAGGGGGAAAAAAATATGGATTAGTCTTTATTCAAGCTTCAAGTAAGCAGAATTTGCTAGCTAATATATAGTGATAATCAAGAAAATTCTGCATTAGTAGGGACATAACAAAGTGATTTGGCTGAATACCGTATATTTAGCCAAATTTGAGATTGAATATAGAATATTCGGAGACTGAATACCTACTTTTTAAAAACATTTTGCTTTTGACTATAAATAAAATACAGTCAAATGTCTCAAATCCGGACGTCCAAAATCTGGAACGATCTAAAATCCGGACCTTTTTCATTCCGTAACACCCCTCCCCCCCCCCAAAAAAAATCCAAACTTTTATCTAACAAATCGGCGCACAGAATCAGCAGAAACCGGTCAACCATTTAACCACGTGTACATCAATGTGCAATGAAGGTATCGTGGGGGGTAACAAATTGCGGAGTTACAATACCTTCCCCTCTCTAGCATGCAAAATGAACTAGTCTAGAATATAAGAAATGTTAACAAATAAGATGTGTATGCAACTTCCTCTCCCCTTCTGGCTCGCAGAGGATTTGCAAAGAGACTTTATTTCGGAGTCGGACATAATGGCAATACATAAAATAAAAGAAGTTGCTTAATCAAAAACCAAAACTAATGAAACAACTCCCTTTAAATGAAATGTTTTGCAAAAATGTTAAAATTAAAAAGAAATAATATTAATTATGTTTATATATCAAAGAAAACAAGTAATAAATAAGTTTTTTAAAATTTAAATTCAATTATGTGTTTTATGATGTTAAAATCACTTCCTAATATTGAAGTGATCTAAGATCCGGAATTATCCCAAATCCGGAATTGCTGAAGTCCCGACGATTTCGGATTTGCGATGTCCAACTGTAGTGCTCAAATTTTAAATGAAAATTTTTTTAATTATTATTTACATACTTAAAAAAATATTAACACCTTGAGACTTTTTTTTTTTTGTAAAAGTCTAAATATCTTAATTCCAATAATAAAGTGTGAAAAACTGTTTTCATTTTGGACTTCCTAAACAGAATTTTTTAAAAAGCAACATTGCAGAGTATGGTAATGACAAACACATAATAAAATTCAGTGGAGAAATTAAAGTTATTAGAAGTAAATTCTTATTTTTATAAGTTTCTAATAGCTAGGATGGAATGTACACTTAATTGGTGGTGGTGTGTGGGGGGGGGGGGGGCAAAAGGGAAAATTTTCCAAAATTTGCAAATTTAGCAAAAAAAAAAATCTTTCAGCTCCTGGAAGTAGAGTATATAATGAGCACTGACTTTCTGAAGTTCATAATGTATATGTATGAAACCAAACAGAACAGACTTCCTGAAAATGCTGAACAATTATTGTTCTGGCAGCATAATTTCAAGCTTTACAACTATAAATGATACTCAAAAGCATTAAATATACTTATGTACAATACAACTTAAAACATTTTTTAATAAACATACTGAATAGTAATTCTGCAATATTCGTTAAGTACATTTAAAAGCACATTTTCACAAAAATTATTACTCTGAATATATTAGGCCAAATATCTGTTTAGTATTCAGCCAAAGTGTCGAATAAATACTTGCCGAATATTCGTTACATCCCTTACCATGACTCACTCACTGACTCACTCACCATGAAATCTCTCACACCACTAGGACTCAAACGAAGAAATTTGACAGGCAGTTGCTTCTTGGGCAGTAGGTTCTCACTATGAAAGGATTTTTCGAAATTTTAAATAAAATTTAAATTATTTAAAAATTACTTTAAATCCTATTATCGCAAAAACACCATTTTTACATCATCTTGAAGATAAAAAAAATTAGCTTTTAAATGACACCAATCTTATTTCCATGCAACATTTTATTCAATTTTAATTAATGTTTCAAAATGTTTTAAAAAATGAATTTTAATAATCAGGGGTGAAAACAGCAAAGATACAAAAGAGAGGAAAATTCATGAGAGTGAGAGTAGCTACATTTTTATGTGAGTAGAGACATGCATTAAGGAAGAGATAAGTAAACACTTATTAATGAATGATTTATTCATCTTCTCTCCAAAAAATATAAATTATGAAAAAAATATGGACTTTCTTACCGCCATTTATGAATTTTTTCAATTACAAACACTTATTTTTAACATTATAAAATCAATGTTCTTTACTTACCTTCTTAAAATAGAAACAACTCATAAATATTTTATAAAATCAATAATTTTTATAAAATACATATAATAAACCTAAAATATATAAAATCAAATTTTGGATTATAAAAAAAAAGCACAAAAGAGTCCTGCATAAATATCAGTTTTATGAATAATCACAAATTAACTATGCCTTAACCTCTAAACTGCCATGAATGAGTTAATTCAAATAGTTCTTTTTATACAAGCTTATTTTTTCGTGTCATGTTTTCAAACATAGGTTTTATAGTTTGGCAGCGAACACTGTTTTGTTTTAGTGCATTTAATTTTTTAAAATTTTGGCTGCAATTCATTATATAGTTCTTCTAAAACTCTTTTTTTCATCCTTCTCCGAGCTATTCTTAGCCATTCCTATCTCCATTGATTTTTATGGTCTTTTTAACACCTTTCTCCAAATGTTTAATATTCTCAGCGCTTTCACGGGTGATATCAGTTCTCATCGTAGACATAATTAAAAATATTAATGACACAAATCACAATTTTATAACTCTTTCGCGTAGACAGACATAAAGCAGTCCATTCATCTGTTGTTCATTCCATTCCATTTGTCTAAACACTGGTTATTCCCCCACCCCCACCCATTCAAGTCGAAAAATCATGCGAGACATTCAACTGTAGCTCCAAAGTGCAACACACTCACCACAGAACTTCAAGTTCAAAGTGCGCTTGCAGTAAGGGGGAAGCGATCTCTCCCCTTCACTACAGCTTCTCTTCGATCTCCTCTTTCTTCCCCTACCCTGAGGATTTCAGATATGTTAATCGCTACCCTCTAAACAGAGTCCCAATCCAGTCAAGCCTTTGATGTACCAACTACCGACGCAAAGGGTCTTTAAACCAGAGCGAGTGACCTCCCCGAAACTTTCTTGCATACGATCAGTAATGTGGGGTTGGTAAATACCCAGTTGGTAGGTAAATATTTTGGGGGTATTTAACCGAGACCTGGTTATTTTGAGAAAAAAATTATGAATGGAAATTTACAATGAAACATATAAAATTTATGAATTCCCAAAAACTTAATATTTTGCAAAAAAATTGCGCATGTTCGCAGTTTTTACGCGCTCTGAGGTACCGCAACTTTATTTAACGTTTTTGCGTATGAAATCTTACCTCTGATTAATCACAGGCGTCCATCTGGAGAATATCAGAATGAAGTTTCGTTTTGGGATTGCCATAATTTTCGTAGTGCGTGTTTGCGGCTTGCTACAATTTCCTTCGTACACCACCAAGGCCATACTAACTTGAGTAAAATAAGCGAAACGCTCGCCAACACACAGTCATAATGTGCATTTTGAACCAAATATGCAATTTGAACACTTTTTTTAACGGATTAAAATGAAATTTTTGCACACATCTATAATTAATGTTAGCAACCGTCATACCAATTTTTATTTATCTAAGCTAAAGGGTTAAGGAGATATAATTTTTACAAGTATGCGATTATACACACCGACAGTCAACCCCTTGACGTATTTGGCCCAAAATTTTATATGGACCTACATTCATGACGATAAAACTGTGTACCAAATTTTATCCATCTAGCTATTCAACTTTTTGAGTTATAGTGTTCACATGATTGCGGACAGACAGACTTCCCGTTGACGGATTTTGTCCAAAATTTGATAGAAACCTACAAATTATGTGTAAAGACCACAGACCAAATTTCATCCCCATAGCTCTAATAGTTTTTGAGTTATCGTGTTCACAGACAGTCATAATTGTGTTTTTCAGACTTGGGGAGGTCTAAAACATGGAGATCCGTCAAAATTTCGAGTTCGAATTTTTTGACAATTACAATACTTTCACTTTGTATACGAGAAAGTAAAAAAATTGCCGCACAAACTGTCGGATTTCCGCTTGTTTGGAAATCTGACTTCTACTAGCCCCTATTCTAATTTTCATAGGTTTTCAACCTTGACGATTGTTTTTTTCTTTCCCGTGTTCCAAAATTTCCATTTTGGATTTAAGATGATTGGCCCGCTTTCGTGCATTCGAACTTCGCTTTCCGGTATGCTATACTATGCCGAACACTGGGAAACGAAATGGTGTCGTGAATATTATGTAAAAAAAATATTGTCTAAAATGTGAAAGAAAAAATAAATGGTGTAGTTTTGAAATTTGGCACAGTTGTAGGGAATAGTGCCCTAAACAACATACTAAAAGTCCCCGACCGTGGGGGTTACGCCGGGGGTACAGGGGGTTTAAAGGGGGCGTTTTCAGCTTTTCTTAAATATCTCGAAAACTATGGGTTCTAGCGAAAAATACTCAATTACAAAAGTAAACTGCATTAAATTCCCTACAAAAAAAGTCCTACATCTTTATTTTAGCATCGATAGTTTAGACTATATGGGCAGTTGAGAAAATGAGTATTTCTGAAATTCCTTATTGTAATGGTAAAATGAATAAAAAAATGTCGAAGTAACAACCATCAGAAGCACCTCATGCCTATATAATAATTTTATAAAGGCAGTATTGTATGTGAGGAGAATGAGGAGTATGTGATGAGAATAGTGGTGGTGTCGGGGCGGAGGGGGCACAAATATATTTGATGAACAGTCGCCATCACTTCCTCCCCTCACATCCGTTCCCCTCCACAAGATCATTTCTATGCAGTCGCTTGATTCTGTAAACGCTCCAAATGAGTATATTAAGACAATATAATCTAAATATACATAAATATGATGAGTTTAACATAAAAGCTCGCAACATTCATTTTTTCCACATTCACAACATATGTTTTTCAACACCTAGCCAACATATCACTCGTAAAAATGTGTTGGGGAATTCCAGATTTTACTAGAATGTATAACTCGGGGTGAATACTGGAATAACAGTTTTAGTAGAACAAACGAATACAGATGTTTCCTGTGTGTGTTAGTTCTCGTGCGTTATATTAACATTATTCATAGATACACAGTATGATGCAATGGCTGAAAAGTGTTCATTATGTGAAGATTATGTTGGGACTGATAAGTGTGGTGTCGGTGAAAAAGGAATAGATGGGTTGATTAAGGCAAGTATTGCAAGAAAAGATGGGAAGCATGAACTATTCAGAGGACAGAAAAAGATTGTTCTTCATGCTTCTTGCAGGAAAAAATACACGAGACCTCAATCAATTACAAGAGACTTGAAAATAGCTGTTTTAGATGGGCAGCCTTTAACATCAAGTTCTACCCCCTGTTTGCGTTCATCCCAACTTGAATCTGATTTTAAAAGTAAGTGCTTATGTGCTGTCATGGTATCTGTACTAATGTTGCACCTCCAGAAGAGGAGTTCGAACTCGATCGAGCAGTAGAAGAATCAAATGAAATTTAATTACGAACAAGTGTCGAAAGTGTTTATGCATATTTTTATGTAGGCATGTATATATATATATATATAATATTATGTTATAGATATAATGTTATAATAGATAGTCGCCAATTTGAAATAAAAACTTTCTTTCTTAAAAATGAAGCTAGCTTTTTCAACCACTTATTGTAATTCTCTCTCTACATTCTAAGCCCTTCAACCTAAGAAAAAAATGGACTATTTTTGTAGGAAATTTAATGTAGTTTAATTTTGTAATTGAGTATTTTTCGCTAGAACCCATAGTTTTCGAGATATTTAAGAAAAGCTGAAAACGCCCCTTTAAACCCCCTGTACCCCCGGCATAACCCCCACGGTCGGGGACTTTTAGTATGTTGTTTAGGGCACTATTCCCTACAACTGTGCCAAATTTCAAAACTACACCATTTATTTTTTCTATTTTCCCTTCGTTGACTCGACCAGAATTGATCTTGTGGAGAGAAACGGATTGAGGGGAGGAAGGGATCACGACTGTTCAAATATATTTGTGCTCATTCCCACGATACCACATATCTCAACACACAATACTACCTTTATAAAATTATTATATAGGCATGAGGTGCTTCTGAAGGTTGTTACGTCAGCATTTTTTATTGATTTTACCATTACAATAAGGAATTTCAGAAATTCTCACTTTTTCAACTCCCCATATCTTCTTAACTATTGATGCTAAAATAAAAATGTAGGACTTTTCTTGTAGGTAATTTAATGTAGTTTATTTTTGTAATTGAGAATTTTTCTATAGAACCCATAGTTTTCGAAATATTTAAGAAAAACTGAAAAAGCCCCCCTTTAAACCCCCCGCGTAACCCCCACGGTTGGGGACTTTTAGTATGTTGTTTAGGTCACTAATCTCTACAACTGTGCCAAATTTCAAAACCACCATTTTTATCCCCTATTTTTCCTTCGTTGCCTGGACTATGATTTCCTCAAGTGATAAGATTTAACGCAGTTCAGAACTTAGGGTAGGAAGCCAGCTTAACAGTAGAGAAAATAGTTGAAGTTGGTGACAGGACATTATTTTCTATACATACAAGGCAAATACCATGACTCGCTCAGTCATCATGAAATCTAGGCCTAGAAACTAAAAATTTGGCAAGTGGTTGCTTTTTGGGTAGTTGGTGCTCATCAAGAAAGGATTTTTTGAAATTTTTAATTAAAAATTACCTCAAATTTTAACGTTTTTCCACAATGACTTTGAAGCTTCGTGCAAACACCATTTTAACATCATCTTAAAGTTAAAAAATTAGCTTTTCAATGCCACCAATTTTATTTCCATGCGACATTGTTTCATTTTAATTAAGTTTTGAAAATGTTTTCAAACACAATTTCTAGCGGCAAAACAGGACGAAGCAACGGTGTAGCTCACGGTTCCTCAGGGTAACGGTTCTATTTATAGCATTGGAGGGGGAGGGGACGGTTGGTGACGGGTTATGATCAAGGAATAAATGCTACCCAGTCATAGTTCAAACCAGTGGTGGCGAGTTCAGGTCAGTCACCCCCTACTTATTTAGGGAAAGATTAAATTTTTATTTGATTTTATCTGCCTTAAACTAGGAATTACAGAAAAGTAATAGTATTCGGGAAAACTAAATTTTTTAAATTTTATTGTCTACCTCCTATATTCCCGAGTGTTTTAGATGTCTTATCAATTTTTTACCGCCTCATTTTTTCAACCCAATCTGCCATAAACTGGTTCACACACGGGGCGTCCAGCATGTTCAGCTTTCGCGACATGCTAGACGCCCCATAATCATATTCAGCGTTAATCATTCTACCAATGTGTGATAGATGAATTGAGTGAGAGTTATTTGAAATGCAGTTTTTAAGTTTCGCTAGCTGTGATGCATCATAGAGAATTGTATTGCTGACATTTTAAAATTTACGTCTTTATATATTTTACTGTGTTCCAAAAACAATCAAATATCCTCTTTTTCGTTCATCTTTCCTGAGTTATCGCAGTTGCACCCACAATGGGAATGCTGTAATTAATATAAAATACCAAAATAAAAACTAATTTAAGCACGCGACCCAGCTGGTTGTCGAAGGTGACTAGTATTAATGGACCTTATGCACCGTTTGGGTTCAAGATTATATAAAAACAGCTGTGGAGGAATAAACAAAACAATCAGCCTATAAGCGACTCAGAAATAAAAGCTGTTCCGAGTCAGCTGCTTAAGACTGACCACTGGCTGCCGCCGGCAGGTCACGTGTCAGAGGATGCGACGTCACATGCATAAGGTCCATTAAAATTGTAACTCAATTCATAGAAACTTCCACTAAAGACAATCAATGATATGGTAAGATTAGACATATATAATCTTAAGAAAATTATAAGACATGTTTTTAAAATAGTGATTTAAAAAAAAAAATTAACAGAAAAAATTGTACGTAAAATAGTTAACTCGAATCACCTAAGAAAAAATAGGAAAAAACTTCCTTGATCTTTACAGCTTCTGCAACAATGATACAAAACTTTATCTTTGTTTAAAACTTTTTGAAAAGCAGTTAAATAATGCTGAAATTAAAATTTCAGTAGCAAGATTTTTAGTGAAATGGATATCTAAAGTTTTCCAAAAGTGAATGTTACAAGAAAACAATTGTTAGAATTGGATAATGGTCATAAATTAAATACAGTTTGTTCAAAAAAAACTTGTTTACAAGTTGAATTTATTTTTATTTATTTGACAACTATAATTACTTTCTTCACACTCGTGACTAACTTAACAATGTATTTACTTTTTTTCCCTTTCTTTTTCTTTGGTAGAATTGTGCTTTTTTCCCCTGTATCTGTTCCCTATACTAAATAACAATGTTTCAACTCTATTATTATGAAATCCTACATTTCTCAAAATTAATAGTTAATACAGCTATAACATGATGCATAAAAAGCATGTTTCAAAAGATACAATTGCTACCATTTTCTATTTGAAAGAATCAAATTTGATTTCACAGCCAACAGGTTATAAAAGCACGGAATTGATAAGAACACCTAATCAACATGCAAAAAGTAAAGAAATTCATTAATTACAATAGCTGAAACATTTCAATTCAAAATCTAGCTTTACTTTTTATTTATTAAGAAAATTTTCATTATAGTATAGAAAAATCATCTAAAGCTTACTAATGCTGGACTCCCTGGATCCGGCCAGAATGACTCGGGTAACGGCCAGTGTCCAACAGTGTACCCTTTCTGAGCCGATCTCTGCACATAAATAAGCTTACGACACGACTGCCACGTGTTATTGTTTGGCGGGTACAGCGGAGGGCTCGCTGTTCCATTGTTCAGGCTGGGCTGAGTGGGGTGTAGACTGGGAGAAGCAGGTTTCCTTTCTTCCACAACTGAAACTTCTGGAAACACAATCAAGAGTAAGAAACTAAATTTTAATTATGTGTTACCGGCAAGTTCTGGAAACCGGCATTCTATAGCAGAGCTCCCACCCTTATTGAGGAAAACATTCAAGGACTTTTCCAGGACCTTTTTAAGAAAATTCAAGGACCATAAAATTACATATTTTAGACATTAATCATTTGCATTTTTATTTTTGAAATAAAAAAATTTATATGGATCTACAATTCTCTAATGATAAACTGTGTACCAAATTTTATCCATCTAGCTATTTAAGTTTTTCAGTTATTGCGTTCACATGAACACAGACTTCCCTGGCTGTTTGAAATTAAATAACATACATTTCGAAAACAGATTTCATTGCAGAGAAAATCAGTTATTGGTATTTAAAACAAAATTCTGTTCAAATTGATCAGTTACTTTAAAAATACATTAGGATGACTGCAGGACTATTTTACTCGACGGAGAAATACCCTCTGTAGTGTTTACTGTATTGTCAAATTACATTCTGTCTATGAATATACAAAGAGATAAAAAATTGATGGTTGGCAGCATTCCCAAACAAACCCTCTTTCTGGTGATGGAATTCCCAAAACAAAACAAAGTCACAAACTGGCTTTCTCTTCTGACCCAAGAAATATTGGATGGATATTTTGCTTATTTTACCAAGGACTTTTCCAGGGCCCTGAGTAAGGCATATAAAATTCAAGGAGTTTTCAAGGACCGTGGGAACCCTGTATAGAATGCCCTCGAAATCTATAAATTTAAAGAAAATATATGCAGCTGTTTTGATTTCTAAATATGTACAAAAAAAATAGTGTTTCAGTTTTATTTATATAGATTACAGACTATGTAAGGATTTGCAGGGAGGTAACTACATGAAAAAAACTATTTGTGAAAATTTTAAAAAGCACTGTAAGAATGCTTGTGTGTGTTTTATTATTTTTCACAAAACACCATTAACTTGAATTTTGATAGAAAAAATCAATGAGCTAGAAATCTAGATGTCAGAATATAAGGGAATTTTCAAATTGAGTGGGTTCAGCCATTTTTAACCCTTCACTGCACACTGTATCAAATTTGATACATAATTTATTTTTCATGTTAATAATGAATAGAAAATTTTTTGTCCACTAATACACGCTGTATCAGCACAGGTCCTATTGATGTCTGTGGTAGTCAGTTACTCCGGATACACATAGACAGACATATTTACGCAGTTTTTAGCATTTAAAAGGAGTCTTGCATCTTTCATGGTTTCATGAATTGCTTCTACAGGTATTCACCATTTTATATTACTTTTTTTATAAAAAAAAAGAAATAGTGATTTGATATGTTCATTAAATTAAATTTAATATTATCACAATTCTATTTTGATTTTTTTTTTTGTGTGTGTGTGTATTTTTCTGTTATATGTGAACTTCCTATGCCCTAAACATTTTTTATTTTGAAATTTTAAAAATCGTCCATTGAAGGTTTAATGTAAAAACTACAAAAGCCCAAAGAATTTATAATAAGTATTTTCTAATGATGCTAAGGAATTTAGAAAGAAAAAAATGACACTCCACGACGTTAACTAAATGGTCCTATAGTTCTTTAAGCTTCGTTTATATTAAATCATGTCACGAGTTTTGTAGAATGATTTATGGCTAAAACAAGCAAGGCTATACCACGCTAATAATTTCTTTTTCAAAAATTAAGTGATTGCTCTTTATTTCCAAAATGACTTCCTTCTTAATGTACTAACAAATTGTTTTATGGATAATCAAAACACAAAAATCTAGAAAGCTGTAAAAAAAAAAGTAATTTTTCACAGGCAAGTGAAATCAGTGAAAAACTTTAGCAATACTTGAACATTAATATTATATACCTGTGATGGCAATAGACTTTCCCAAATTAAAAATTTAAGATTTAATGAAAAAACAAAAATTAAAGTAAACAAATAAAAGAGGAAATTATGTAAGTAATTCTGGAAAAGAGTGGAAAACTTCAAAGGAATGTAAAAGAAACAGAGGAAATTTCCGACAGCAGGGGGCAAGCAAAATTTCTCCAATTTAGGTAACTTCAAAATAACACATAATTAATTTTATATTTAATAATAGGTAATTAAGTATTAATTAGCGAATTCAGTTATAATAATTAGTTATGTGGAATAATTAGCTATTTGTATAATGTCAGTGCAGTAAGAATTGTCCAACTCAACGACAAGCAATAATAGAAAATGAAGAATTATGAACAAATCTCTTACGAAATGAAGTGTAAACCACTAATATTGGCAGAAATTTGCAGATTATTATTTAAATCTTATAACAAAATAATAGCTGAAACAAGTGAAAATAATTATTAACAAATTTTAAAACCATAAATGCATATCTACATATCTCTACTAATAATAAAGGAAAATGTGTGTGTTGGTGCTCTACGGCACAGACCGCTGAACCTAGGGCAATGATAATTGTCACAAACCTACTTTGGAGGGTGAGCATGTGCACATTGAAACCCCTTTTTTTTTTAAGTTTTAATTACAATTTTAATTAATTAAAAATTAAGCGAAATTTTGACGTTTCTCTTTAATACCTTCCGGAAATATTACAACACAAAAATTATTTTTACGCCACCTGAAAGTTAAAAACACAACCTCTTCAATGATAAATTAAGTTGTCTTGCAAGTTTTCCTCTAATTTTAATAAATTTTTAAAAATATTTTTGGCATAATTTACAACAATACTTCTCATTGTTGCAATGCAATTCAAACCGTTTCCATTGTTTAAACAAATATTTAATTGTGTGTTTCTCTTTCATTGTTGAAAGATGAGGTAATATCCTAATACATTTTGCTTTCATATTTTATTTCATGAAAATTTTTGTGGAATCTGTAAACCAAGCTTTCTGAGATTTACGTATATTAAGCCTCTGAGCGGCACAAACGTCTTTTTACGTTTATCATGTTCAGTTCAGAAGCAGATAGCTCGTATTTATATGTATATTTTCTTAAACAACCGTGGATAAAGTATTCTTAAGATTTAGAGATATAATTAAATATAAAAAAGATTGATTCATTTACTTTAAAAGCTAAGTTTTCTAACTTCTAGTTAAAAGTTCAAAATAATTGGGCGCTCAGAGGGTTAAGAAATATATCCAGTAACCTGAATGATTATGGTTGCTATCTTTTCAATCTTTTTTCAGCTAACATGCCGCTAGCCATAATATGTGCTCCCTCATTTTAATGTTGAAATCAAATACAGATTTTGCAACAGGAATAAGAAAGTGAAGATACCGCCGACAACGTACATTTACATGTTGCATGACATGGTCAGCTATTTAATTCCAATAGAGACATTCATGTAGATAATGATCAGAAGAGGTGCAAGCCACTAAAAGAACATGGATTAAATTTCTTTACCACAATCTGAAGTTGAAAATTGCATTGTTAGGGGACATAACAAACCTATTAAGTTAAACATATTAATAGATGTCAGCAGAATAAGCACACCTCTTTTTTTTTATTAATTGTCGTATTATATTACAGTAGAGTCTCCCTACAGCGAATTTCTCCCTATAACGAAATTTTTAATCAGAATGTTAAATAACATTCAAAATATTCTCCATATAACGAAGTGGTTGTCTCCCTATAACGAATTTTTTTAGATCTTTATCTTTTCGATTTTTGTCATTTTTGAATAAAGTTGCTAATTTCTGTGCAAACAAACCGCTCACACGTGCCTGTTTCTGGAACCACTCGCATTGTTCATTCCAGCGATAACACATAACAATAGAATGCTATGTGAAGGGTAATGCAGTTGTGGGGACCTGGGTTTCTACAGAGGGAGCAACATTTCTACAGGTCAAGATTCCAAGAATTGGAGTGGAGTGGGGGTAGAAACAGCAAATGAATGTGAAAATACGCATTTTATGTTTATCCGTACTACTACATATTATTCTCTAAATTGGTGAATTGTCTTCACTTTTGAGCATTTTGTTTATACAATAAAAATTAGTATAATTTTAACAAATTTATAATAAATATTACTTCATTTTTAATTGAAAGTCATAAATAAATATTTTTGAACTTATCGCACATACTAAAAGGTTTGTAACATTTACTTAAATAACTGCAAAAATCTCTAATCTTCGTATAACGAAATTTTCTCTATAGTGAATTTTTCAACTGGAACCAAGTGATTTCATTATAGGGAGATTCCACTGTATTTATAAATTGTCTTATCATTGAACACGCTTTCTTTTTATCTGTCTTGGAGCTTGAATCTAATTCGCCCATAGCGATGAATGTGTTAAATATATTCAGAAATCTATTTTATAGAATCAAGACATATTAAAGGCTGAATTCCCCACTTCAGTTCATTTTTCAAAACAGTAATTAATTCACAGCACCGTGAAGTCCATTTTTTATTAGAAATATGTATTGACGGGAAAATTATGTACTTATCCAGAAAAGATACTTGCCTTCCCCATTCACAGGAGGAGGGTCAGAGCCTGTTTTTTCAAAGTTTATCACAACACCTCCTTGGAGTTTTTGAACAAGAGACTCCAAGCACTGCATTAACATCCTCTGAGAAATAACTGCATAAGAACGACCTATAAAAGAATTAATCAAGAATGAAATTATTAATTAATTATTCATCATTAATTAATCATTAATATATTATAATTATACATCATTTATATTATATTACTTATAAATTATGTTATTAATATTAATAATTAATCATTATTATAATTATATATTTATAATATATTATATTTATATTAATATATTATGTTATTAATATTAATTAACCAAGAATGAAAGTTAATGAAATTATTAATTAATTATTCATCATTAATTAATCATTAATATATTATACTTATATATAATTTATATTATAATATATTACTTATATTAATTATGTTATTAATATTTATAATTAATGAAGAATGAAAATTGATGAATTAATAATTTCATTATTATAATTATATATTTATAATATTTTATATAAATATATTAATTATGTTATTAAGATTAATTAATAATCAATTAATGAATTATGAAAGTGTTAATGAAGAATGTCAAAAAGCCCTTGCAGATAGACTATTAAATAAATAACTTTAGAATCTAATTTCAAGTTCTCATGAAAATGATATCCAAAATGCAGAAATATTTAGAAAAAGTTCAATATTGTTAATTTTTTTTAATATATAATTTATTTATAAAAAATTTGGATGAATTTCTAACAGACGACGATTCATGTAGTCTCTTCCAAATAAATTTCAAGTATTTTACTCGGAGGCATCCCATAAATTTTCAGCTTTTCACTCAAAGAAATCAAATTTAAAACTTCAGAAACAAATTCAGTTAAATAAATTCACACAGATTCAGAATAACTTAGTTCATTTCCTTTCTAACTTGAGAGTTAGAAAGTGCCAAGAACCACCAAGTTAGTGAAAATTTGCATACAGTAGAACCTCGGGAATCCAATCTAATTGGGGCTGACCTCTGTTCACATTCGGGGAAATTCGATAAAATACTTGATATACCAAATGCAGTAGAACAGCAATTCCCAACCCGTGGGCCTCGGATAACATATCAGTGGGCCGCGGAATGCTGGTCAAGAGTTGAACAGGGTGGCCACTCTCCAGACAAACTAAAATTCCCTGAGATTTCCAGAGTAAAAAATTTCAAAAATTCCAGACTCCACGACAGATTTTTCCGAGATTTACTTTATTTTAAGACTTATTTAAACAACATAATATCATAATATATAAATCAATGGCTATATGGCATGTTACAACATTAAATTACTCACTCACCCAGCTTATTCTCAAAAAAAAAAAAAAAAAAAATTGACGATTTTAATTATTTTTAAAAAAGCACAAGATATAAGTGAATCTCTGTAACGTAAAATCTTGATGATAATAAGAACATTCTTTTGAAGAACATAATAAATACTTCACAACCATATAGATAAATATAAATTATCCCTGGAAACTATTTAATGCAATCCTTTAAGACAATCACAAAAACCTATGCAGTAATTTTTTAAAAAATAAAGATTATAAGTAACACAAACAAATGCCTAATGCTGAATTTACATTTTTTTAAACATATTTATAGGGGAAAAAAGGAATGTTGTAAGTATATAAAAAAGTGTAAAAAAACTTTAAAATGCAGAATTTTATACAATATAGGTGTAAATGTTATAAATATCCACAGTTGTTTTACCTAAACTAAATAGATAGTTAAAGCCTAAGGCTAAAAAACTATTAATGCATTTATATTTCTGTTACAAAGAATTTTAATTAGAAGCATGATTTAAAAAAATCTTATATTAAAATTTACTATACATATATCACTATTATATATTTACTTATAAAAATAAATCTAAAAAAAATTTAGAATATATTAAAAATTACAAAGTTACTGAAACAAAATTATATCAAGAATTTAAAAAATATATATGATTCCAATAAATAAAAGTTGAATCTTAATTTAAACAATTAGATTTAAATGTTTGAAAATCAATTTTTAATGGCTTTCAATTGTTCATCAATTAGAGAAGATTCTTTATGAAAATCTGCCATCAATTTTTTTTTTTATTTTTTTTTTCTCCTGCAGTTCTCTCTTCATATCCTTTTTCCTCTTTTCTGCAAATGTCTTATCTTTTTCTCTTGATGTCTCTTTTTCTAATGTCTCGAGACATCGAGTGTGGTAGTTTTTTACAAAGTTTATCATGGACTTTGTGATAACCAAATTGTTAATACCACCCGCATCTACAACACCATCATAAATTTGCCTTAAGGCAACTAAACTTTCTTCAAGTTGATTTTCTATCAAACATTCTGAATTTATAGAAAAACCTCTTTTTACAAAGGCACTCCTATGTGACAATACAAGGATGAATTTTTACAAAAGACCATAAATTATTTGGAGAATTGCAGACTTCAAACAAAGAGAAGAAAACATCATCCAACCGTTCTTTTTCCCTCTTGAATTTTTCCATGTCCTTCTGAACAACAGGATTTCCGATGAAAACTTTAAAACTTTCCTTTACACCATGAGTCTTTATCCCAGTTATCCAGTTATTGGACACCATAATCTCCAGACAAACTGAAAGGCGTTTATCAGCAATGGTTGAATTTATAATAACACTTGGATCCAGACAAGATATCCCCTTTGTAAATTGGAACTTCAATGGAGACTTCTCAAAAACCTTTTCACAAAATGTTTTGTATGCTGTTGCACAGTCCTTCCTAAAGGTGTAATCATCAGAGGGTGAGGACTCTTATTTTCCGCATCTCATCCTTTACTGCAAAGCTAAAGGCTACTTTATTGCTTGGAAGTAGATTATCACTCAATGCTAAGTCTATTTTTTCTAGCCTAGATGAGTTTTTTTGTAAGACATCTGCTTTTACAAATTTATCGAGAACAGATTTTAAAATTGACATTAATGTCGTGAAAATGAAAGGTGCTAATGGAGCATCGCTCTGAAATTCGGTGAGAAATGGCTGAACAGCAGCAGCTAATGACTGGAAAAATGCCAATTTGGCAGCAAAAAATGGATCTTTGATACACTGTAATTGTGGTAAAATTTTTTGTGCTAACATAGCTTTTTTTTCTCTTTTTTTTGCAGCTTTTAAAAACTCTGCAACCGCAGAGAAAATTTCTAATGCCCGCTTGGCAACATCTACATTTTCAATCCATCGAATTGCACAAAATTTCTTGGGGAATTTTTCACACCAGTTAAACGAGTAAAATCAGCTCGATGAGATGGGACGTTTTGAAATATGTAGTACATTGCACGTAAAAAGTCAACTACTTACCATTCTGTCGCCTTAATTGCATGTTTGAACCCACTGTGGATTGTATGAAGCCCATAGCTTCCAATATCTAAGACGATAGGATCTTGCGGTGTTACCTCAAGTTCCATTTTTAGATCTTTAAGAAATTTGTGATTAGCATTAGGCCCATCCATTGATATCTGTATAATCTTATCACTGTTGATAGAAAATTGGGTCAAGGCCTCTTTAAAACTGTGCAACAAATCTCTTGCTGTGGAATGGCCGAGAAACAGATGCTAAATATCGGGTCTGAACTTTATTTACATCTTTATTCCAAAACCGGATGCTTAAATCCATTTGCTGCTTTTGAGCGATTTTATTGAGGCTTTCATCAAAACCAACAACCAAATGACTGCAATCAGCTAGCATTTTTTGCAACTGCGACACAAAATATGGAGCAATACCATGAACACAAGTGTATGCAATTTTGGTTCTTTGAAGCGACATCTTTATAATTTCACTGTCAGTAAACATTCATTTCATTAACCCTCTGACTCCTAGCTGCCCTCAAAATGTTACTACCTTTGTATACGGAGGTTCTGTTGACATATGGATTGGTGAAATGGACTCATCTGCCTTTTCCCCTCACTACGGGTGGTCGAAAGCCCACTGGGACGTGACGCTCTGGGAGAGTCTGGGGTCGCTAATTGACTGATAGTTCTGGATGGGGAAAATAATGATATTTTTTCAATTGTTACCATGATAGTTAGGAAATTTTAATATTTTTCTTTTTATTGAAAGTTTGGCTCAATATATACAAATTATTTAATTATAAAAAAATGTGGAGCACCGTTGTCATGAAATTATATTTGCCATGACTATTTATATCCCTTTTACTAGCTACTTGCTAAATTTTTGGGATTGTATAATTACACCTTTCGTATCGTGCATTTATTTTAAATTCGAAACAAATACATTATTATTTATAGAAAGAAAATCCGTAAGCGCCTAATATATAAATATATATTCGATATTAATAAGCAAAAGACAGTCTGAGGATCGCTGTTAGTATATTATAATCAGAACACTAGCATTAGGCTTCAGATAGAACTATATTTCATTTAATAAGACTACTAACTTTACCAAATCAGTTTCTTACCATATGAAAAGAGAAATATTTGCCGACTCGCACAAATAGAATAATCCGTTATTAAAAAAATGACGTACTGATTTTTTACATCATATGTATGCTTATAAATGTCCATTAATATAGTCAAATTAAACCTTTATGCTTGAAACATATGGTTACAGATAAAATAAAAATTACACAGAATTACATAAATTTAAAAAAAACTTGAATGAAAAATTAGCGGAAGAATATCAAGGAATAGATTTCGTGAGAATGACAAATATCCAAATGATATTCAAAGGTGGATAGATTTTTTTTCTTTTATATTTTGTGATATATGGCCAGAAACACTTCAAGAAATAGAAATGAAAAGCAAAAAAATGTTTTAATATTTAAATAAAAATACATATCTTAATTTTTAAACATTTTAAAAAGAGATTAAAACTGTGAGTGAAAAAATTATTTAAAAAAATTTTATGTTTAGGTAGGGTGCTCTTTTAAAAGTTAGTTTCAAAAAATATTTTGAGTGCATAACAAAAAAGGAGAGAAATATAAATTTACATACGAGTTGCTCAGAAGCCAAAGACAATAAGTCCATTTTTGTACGTCTTCTGTTTTTTGTAAATTTTGATAGAATTAATAACATTATTTTTAGTTATTAAAATATTCACTCGTTGCTTCATTAGAAGACTTTATATACTTTCACTAATCAAATTAATGAACCAAAAGTTTAAAAAATTATTGTATTAAAAACCTGGATTTTCTCAATTTTCTTCTGCACTTATCCGCATTGACTTCAGAACGATTCCTATAATTATATGAAAAATAATTATAGGATATAAATATACTATGTAAAATATGCTTATGTGAAAATACTCACGTTAGATGCTTCCGGTTTTCACTGAGCATTTAACTGCTGAAACAGATTACGCTGATTATGATAAGGCTCAAAACAATTTATGCAGAGGCACACTTTACATGCTTGACAAATCCAAGTGCTTTCTACGGCATGATTTCCAAGGGTTTTAGTTTTTAGACTGCTACAGTGTGCCTGCACACCCTTTTCCTTCCTTGAATTTTTACACGCTCATGTTTGTGAGAAATGATTCGAATTGGTGTGGCGATAGAAGGCCGCAAGTTTTTTATCAATGAAGCTATCAGTCCCATCTTAAAAGTATATAAATTCATTGGTCTTTTCAGATTGGGCATATTAGTTAATGTATATATAATATGAGCATTGTTTACTGCAGTATTGATAAGAAACCGATACATATAAAACCACCACTTATAGGACTTGCGGGCTACATCATAGTATTGTCTCTTCTGATCTGCAAGATCTACCCCTCCCATAAATTTGTTATATTGTCTTATAGTTTGGGGGCAAGGAATTGAAGCAACATTACCTCCAATTCTGCGTTTTGTTGACTCAATCGTATACTTGTTGGCAGTGGACACTAAAGCTATCTCCTTTTTGTCTTTCCAAATGGTACAAGTCAGATTTGGAGTTTCAATGCATTGAAAACACTTGCTTTCTCCAGCAGTCTTAAGTTTGAATTCTTTTATGTTTTCAGGGAGAAATTTCCTAGTTAGCATAATTGTACCAGTTGAATATTGTCCAGCGTTCAACAAGTCTCTCATAAGAAGAACACTGGAAAAGAATCGATCAAAAAAGATACGATGCCTAGTGCTTTTCAAACAACTGCACAAAAAACGAATGACATATCCTAGCCCTTTCTCGCTACGGGGGACATTGTCTTTCTTTCCACAATAAGGCTTGAAGTTATAAACATATCCAAGTCTGAAATCGCATAGCATCCAAACTTTAATTCCTCGTTTAGCTGGTTTCATTGGCATATACTACACGATTCCAAGTCTTCCTTTGTATTTAATAAGTGCTTCGTTGATAGACAATTCTCTGTAAGGGGAAAAGTGCTTTAAGAAATTCAACTTTAAATCTTTCATAAAGGGATCTAACTTTTGCATAATATTATATCCTTCATCTTGGGCATTTTTCTCTTCTTCTCTGTTTGACAAATGAAAGTATCTCAAAATTTCCATAAACCTGTCCCTAGTCATCGTTCGTTTTATCATGTCGTTTCCTAACATTGGGTTACTAGCCCAGTAATCACTCATTTTTGATAGGCGGGCTATACTCATAATTAGCATTACTGACAAAAAATTCCAGATTTCTTCAACGAATTCAACTGGCTTCCATTTTGAATGCGTGATATTTTTCTTCTCCTGGATATATTCTGCATATTTGTTAGTATTCACTCGTACAGTTTCGCACATACTATTCATGAAGAATAACTTAAAATATTCCGAGGGGTCCGATCCTGTTGGTAGATTGTGTACTAGACCGCTACAAAAATTCGGCGAGTTAACTTCTATTTTGGAGTTATCAATAGCTGTCGTCCAACTAATTTTGCGATCTTTATCAGCCCCTTTTCCATCTTCTTCAATCGCTATTGATTGATGAGATTGGTCGATGTCATCTGCATCTTCTTCAGTTTCAGTATCAATTTCAGCTTTGTCGTTTATTACAGAGGAATCATTTCCACTATCTAACTTTGGCTAGTCATCATCTTCGCTTGAAATTTCATCCTCGCTTGAAGTAGATCCGAAAAGAATGGCATCTATTTCAGTCAGACTCAAAATAGTTCTTTTCCGTTTACTCATGCTTATATTTAAATTAGCTCACAAGCAATATCAGTAAAAGAAACTCTCCAGAAACAACTAACTCGTATAGTAGATATGTAGTACGGAACTAGCAAGCACTATTTTCTAACTAAAATCTACAAGTGAGTAAGGAGAAAACCCTTAAATACTTTTTTCAAAGAGTATTGTTACAATTCACAATTCTTTTCTACAAAAAGGGTCTGCCTTTCAGGAGTGAAATTAACCTGTTGCATCCTAAACTGGTAACCTTTAGAAGTGATTGAGAATAATGGGAATATTTAGAACATCCCCTTCGGAATTCAGTTGTGTCCTGTTGAATCCACACTGAACAAGGGAAAATAGGCTCCTTTACAATGAAAGGCTCTTATTTCCATAGAAAAATCTGTCGGACACATGTTCCATGTAATTTTACCCCTACTTACAACATAAATGGTTCCGAAATAGGCTGTAAAGGCCAGGTGTAGAGTTTTCTCTTCTTGGGTATTTTTTACACTAAAATTAGTGACAATTCGGTGATTGATTTGATGGTACATTTTTGTAATGACAATGCAACAGGATAAAAGACTACTTTTAACATAGAGAGACATGTTTCTGCATGCAAGAAACATGCTTCTTTCTTAGACTAGGGGAGAAACAATAGTAAGGGAATTTATTTATGAGGAAAGCACAAATGTTTGTAAGTAAATAAAACAGAATGGCGAATGTCTATATTTCCTTTGTACGAAAAAAGAAACTAGAAAATTGAGCATACTGTAAATGAATTTAGAGTATAACTGACACATCATTCATTATATCTCAAGATAGTTGATTCTAGATTAAAGTCTTTGCGATTAATTGAATTTCAACTAGTCTTTTTAATACCTAATTTATAAGAAACGATTTTTTTATTTAATAAAAAGAATATAAAATAAAGCAACTTATCAGCAATAAAAGCAGAAAACTCAGAAAGTAATAAATCTACTGCATTAGATTCGGAGGGTTTTATCATATATTTAAAAATTGTTTGAGGTAAAATATTTTAGCCGAGGCTGTTTTTATTTTTTTTTTCTAATTTTTTCTTTCGCCGATAGAAATTGAGTAAAGTTGTTGATCTTTTCGTGAATTTTAATTTTTGAGATTGTTTAGTCAATTCATAAAATTTTAGCCAATGTTTCAGGGAATTTCAAATTTTTCAATCCTGACTCAGACTGGAAAGCTTTAGAGTAAATGTGTTTTAATTATTGGTCCCTCAAATGTTACGTAGAAAAACTTCAATCAATACTTTTTTAAAAAATGAAGTTATATCACTGATATATGCTTTTTTAATATGATTCCTTATCGCTTAGAAATAAAATGTAATGTCTCGTATTTTACATGTTATTGCACAAACCATTTACAGCATTGATTTTAAGAAAAAACAGAGCTAATAAAAACAACTTTTAAATGTAACTTTTCTTTAGTTATATATAATGGGAAAGCATTTTATTTTAGTTATTTCTCACTGATTAATCTTTAATTCAATATTATAGATATTATGTAATCTTGAAATCATTTTTTACACAAATTTGCAATTATGAAATGCCTCTTGTGTGGAGTTGAAATTTAGTTCTTTTAATAGATTAATTTATAATTAAGTTATAAAAATATTAAAACTGGTGTATTGTCATCGAGAAGAAAAATTGCAAGAAATTTTAAAAATCCAGGACATTACTAAAAACAATTACCACAGCTTACGATTTTTTTTGTTTTTGTTTGTTTATATTTAAAATCTTGAATCCTTTAATCAAGCCTAATCAATCAAAAAATTACATATTCATGAGTAAATAATTTTAATTATATTTTCAGGAGTAAAAGTTAACCCGTTTTAAATGAAACATTGTTTATATATTAACGTTCAAAATGATATTTGTCTTCATTACAAGAAATTCGAAAAAATCTACTCCAATAAATTAATTTCTAAGAAATTTAAATTTTTAAACAGTTTTCTTACGCTTCAATATTTTTTCATTCAAATAAATACAGATCTTGTTTATTAAAAAATATAACAGGTTAAAATTATTTCAGGATCTTATTTTGAAAGTTCAGCGTTCAATTCTTTCTGAAAACATTTGAAGCTTCCCGCAGGCGAAATCAATTCATCACTGTCAGCTATGAATAGCGGACGTTTCCCCTCCTCGAAGACACGAAGGAAAATTCGCTTTAATACCCACACCCCTAGTTTGACTCTTGCCCGCCCGAAAATATGCCTGGCTCGTATAGAACCTACCAAGCCGGCTGGGGCGGGTGTCGTAGTGAGAGTGTTAAATCCACTGCCTGTCCTGCAGAACGAAAAGAAGAGTGTTCCATCACCGAATACAAACATCCCAAAATTTCTGCTTCTGACACAGTTTCTGGTCTCGGATAAGTTAATAAATTAGCATCCTGTTTTGGAGGCACGTTTTGAGAACTTGACACATCTTTGGAACTTGAACCTTTTTTAGCATATTCATCTCTGAGATCCCGAGACCCTTTGCTAGCAGCAATTGCTTTCTCGTGCTTCTTGGATTTCTGGTGGCTCGTTAACACTTGCTTTCCCATATTACTTAGTGAAAAAGCACTGTTACATAACAAGCACATAGCAGAATATTTGTTGGATTGACATTCACGTAGCCACGATGCATGCTCTGTAATTTCCAGCCATTCCTGTTTGAATGACGTTTTACAGCTGGGCGCCATTGTTTTGGAATACCTAAAAACAAAAACAAAAAAAATTCCTTACACCACACTTTACTTTATTTTTGATTTTGTAAACAAGTATAGCCACAGGGAAAAAAATACAAATATAGAGAAACTTTCTACAAACAAGAAAACTGTTACCTTCTCAGAATAAAGAGTTTAGTTATTCACATTATATATTAAAATAATGTCTAGAAATTACAAATGCATTATAAAAAATATTTAAATTCCATAAACTTCAGGGTAAAAGAAGCCCTAAAACAAAATCAGTGATGAAAGCATGTCGGAACGCGCTCTGGTAAAAGATCTGGAGAGGGAACGCCGTTCCAGTTAAAAATTATCATACAATTCTATGCACAACTACTTTAAAACCTAAAAAATACATTATTAATGTATATCTGTTTTAAGTTTTATATTTTTACTCGTCCATTTTGAAATTGGCAGATATTAAAAAGGAAGTCCATTTTCCTCTAAATATCTAGTAGATTTTAGACCAATTATTACAATGAAACAAAAATATGCAGTAACTAGGATTAATTTAAAGAATTAAATTAAATAATTATTTTGATTAATAATTCATTATGATAAATGCCAGGATCATTTTAAATTTTTTGCTACCTTTTATTAGATATATGCATGATAAAAGTATCTTATTTTAAAATTCGCTCTCTCAAAACTGGTATCTATAACTGTACTGCTGTAATGTCAAATATTTCCTATTTAAAATGTTCCCAAAAAGCTAATAAAAAAATATTAAAATAAAATGAAGACAAATGTTCCCAATATATTTCAGTGACAACCAACTTGTTACTTATACCTAATCTCCTAGATTAATTTAAATTATTCAAACAAAATTTTACAAATATACGCAATCCCTACCCGGTTTGAAGATAACGTCTTTTACCATAAATTTAATTCAAAATAAACATGCTTGAGTAAAATTAAGTTGAATATTTAAATGTGCAATAATAATAAAAAGAAATTGGTAAATTGAATTTAGAATACAGAATAAAGACTTACCAATTCTATTTAAATTAACTTCATCCAAGAGTAATAGAAACTTTTTTTTATTTCGAACTAGAAACACGTGCCGCAAAGGTGTCTTATTCCACAGAGAAGAAGAATCTTTTCTAGTAAATAATACTTCCAATTGCCAGATCTAAAATGTAAAATCGTAAAGAAGAGAAGAGGATGTTGTCAAACCGACATAAACGTCCTTGAAGCAGTATTCGAAGTGCTCCTTGGTGGAGAATCACGTGGTTCTTGAACGGGATCGGGGTAAAGCTGATGCATTGAAAATCCGGTCGATAACATCACACGTCTCTGTGGATAACGTTAGTGCACGGAAATTCCACAGTGGCTCCTGGTATCGCATAAAATTTCCAGTGTCGACTGTAAAATTCCCCGAGTTTTCCCGGTTTTCCAGTGGTATTTTAAAATTCCCTGAGAACTCCCGGTTTCCAGAGTGAGTGGCCACCCTGTTGAAGTCAGGGGAACTTCAAGAGTCATCACTTGTTTTTTGCTGTATAAAATAATATTTTTTAATCTTCTTACAGTAAGCTTTACTAATTACAGATATATATATATATATATATATGTAATAATCTCACTTAATTTTATTTCAAATTCTAGTTTTATATATTTTAAAGTCTTAATGTATTCCAAAATCACTTTTCTTAAACTCCAGTTTCGCTCTATTTCCCGCGCTGGAGGTATATTAAATCTCTCGTTTTAGCATATTTATTACTAAAAGAATATCTTAATCATTTCCACGTGTACACAAATTGCGAAATCAGCGACTTATTGACGCCATGCATTTTCCTAAAATACTTACATAATATAGTAAAAATAGCTATTATTCCCTTCACTTTGATCAAGTGTCTATATGTTAAATCCCTACCTGAGAAAATGCAGGGATCTTCTGTTCTCTTTTGACTTGAAACTTCAAGAAAGATGTACGCACATTTCGTCACTCTCCCATAATAAAATGAAATTTAGAATTAAAAAAAAAATGTAAAGACTACAACAGTGAACACACACACACATATATTATATACGAAACATCATTATTAAAGGTGAAATGTAGAGCATCCGAGTCAAGGAAGACATTTGTTGATTCAATCCATTTATTCTATTGTAGAAAATAATGCATATTACACTTCCATACGTAAAGAAATAATAGTTTAAGAATATACATGACCAGAATTAAAGAGGTAACGCGAGAAGCGGCGCGCTGTTATCGTCAGCTTACATGTTGGAATCCAAAGGGGTAAATAGGAATGCGCAGAAAGTTTAAATATCCCGAAGAAAGGGGATTTTCCCGGAAAGACTCATGTCTCGAAGTGAAATTGGAAGTGCGATTATTTCGATGGAAGAAGTAATTAAAAATGAGGTATAGTTTAAAAAAAATTAAAGAAAGTTAAAAAATTAAGTTATTATACATATATATATGTGTGTGTATGCGTGTTTGCATTGTTTTACTTGTATATTTATTTAATGGTCTTCAAAATATTTTTTACACGGAAGGTGATTCGCAGAACCGCCACCTTATTCACCAGATCTGAATCCATATGATTTCTTTCTTTGGGGTCGTACCGCTGCAGTAAATTGACTTTAGGCACTCTGTGAAAGAGTGCACGAAGAGCCATCTGCAATTCGAATCATCAAGCAGGTTTAGTTCCTTGAATTAAAAGAAGATTACAGATTTTATTTCTACTAAATAAGATGCTGTATATTCTTAAATACCAATTCAAATGTTTCTTTTAAGTCAGGAGCAAACATTAACTTTGTTTCTGATTCGTAATTGTTATTTTTCCTTTATTTTTAAATAAAAAAATTTCATAAAATTTATAAATAGATTTTTGGATTCCTGGGGTTCAAATACAACAATAATACAACTCGTTCCATGAAGTTGTATTCCATGGCAGAAGGCTCACGAGAAACTGCAAACTTTATTATTTAATTGTGCAAAAAAAGAAGGCAAAGCACTTTCCACTTTTTTTCATTGAAATCCTAATAGTAAGATAGTTTCAAGTTTTCCTCTAGCTCAAAGGTTTCAAACTCAAATGCTAGCACAGTCTAGTTTACAGGGTGACTTTTAATTAACCAACAACTTTTAAATGAAATAACCCTTGAGTAATTGCAGATAGAACTACAATTTTTTTTTTTTTTATTGAAAAGAACATTGAAAAGGATTTTAATGCAGAATGTTTTCAAAGTGAGAACCGTCAGAGGTGATACAATAGTGCAACCTAGTTGCAAAGTTGTCAGTTACAAGAGTTTTTCTTTTAATGCTTGCAAATGAGTCAGTTATGGACATTTTGAGGCTAATAAGGTCTATTGGTTTCTTCTTGTACACCAAATCTTTCATATGACCCCAAAGAGAGAAATCACATGGATTCAGATCTGGTGAATAAGGTGGCCAATGCCACCAGGATAACTGTTTGGGTATTAATAGGCGATAACTCGGGTTCCAAACAGGTTGGTGAGGTTGGTTTCTGAACGTTGCAGACTATTTCCGAAGCAATAGTGTGGTATTTTTGACACATAAATACCAATTTTTAACAATAAATACACGATCTTCGGTTGAATATGACATTTTGGGAGACATTTTCAAAATCGATTGGAATTGATACAAAACACGCCTTTTACGCCCTCTGCCACTGCCTGCATTTGAGGCGCCATCTAGTGAGACTGAGAAGTTATTTCAGTTAAAAGTTGTAGGTTAATTAAAAGTTACCCTGTATATGGGCCGAAAAAGAACGAAACTTTCAATCTTTATAGAAATTAATGTTTATTTCGAAACAATGGTAACAGTACAGTTAAAATTAGTAATCGCTGATATAACAAGATATTTTTTCCCTTTCACAAGTGAAAGCAATTGATCACATTCACAAGTACTTCCAAACATGGAAATAATTTCACAAGTCAAAAGTAAGCCGAAAGTAAGTTTCGTTATGCTTTTTCACTAGGAAGCTTTATTGCAATCTGAAAACAGGGTTTCCCAACCTTTTTTCCCCCTGGCATACCCCTTGATCAGTCTTTCTATTTTAGCGTACCCCCTACGGTCATATATCCCTCCTGTTAGCTTGTTCATCGTCAAATGACGTTGAAAGGTTTAACAGAGTAACCTTTAATCGTGTCAGTGGAATCTTAAGACATTTTTTGGTGTGGAAGACTTCTCAGAAAGCAACAAACATTACTGATGACAAACATTTATTGATGAACTATATACAGATGAAAACATTGTGGACTGTGAAAGTCACACTGCAAAAATACACAAACACACCGGTTCTTACTACCTACTGATTCACAGAGAAAGAATACGCACTTATATTCACCCTTTCTGGGCGATTTACATATTCCCGATGCCATCCCGCACACTGGAAATTACCGAAAGAAAATCCGATTAGTCGCTCGTCAGATGACGTCATATTACTATCAACAGCTTGTTTACATTTTTCCACTGAGCGAGATGGCGTCGGGTCGTTTATCCCGAAATTGATAAGAATTTATGATTCTAATGCCAACACCTCCAAACATTTGTCTATGCAAAGAAATTTTTATCAATAGAGTTAAGGGCTTAAGTAAGCTTAAGAGTCAAATGACTCGAATTAATAACATTTGCAGGACTTATTTTTGATTTTACATTTTATTCCATTTTTGCAATAGTATATTAGTTCAATGCCAAGACAAATAAAACCAGTATTGTAATAATTTTGCATTAACTTATAAGGATAGCTAAAAATTACACTTCAATTTGCTTTTTTTTTTTCTTATTTTGAGGGCAGGTTTTAGGACTTGCACAACTTTCACTTTTATTTTTCACATGACTTGGGGAACCAAAATTCTATAACATTTTAAGTCCCATATGTTTTCTTGTGTCCTCCATTACCAACTTAGAGTTTGTGTACCACCAAATGGTCCTTTGTGTACCCCTAGGGGTATGTGTACCACAGGTTGGGAACCTCTGTTGTTTTAGGCCCAATGGAACATAATACAAAAGAAGAAAGAGTAAAAAAAAAATCCCCATCGACAAGCCGGAAGGCAAAGGTAGATTCCTTCAGTCCAGATATATAAGGAAAAGAACATTTCACCCTCTATTTTCATAAGGATTAGAGATGCAAGAATGAAAGAGGGTGGAAGAGACTGCAAATGACGAGAGTTTTCCAACAAGGGGTAGCATGCACAAGTTGAAAGGTACTTTAAGTTCGGGAGGAGAGGGGGTCAAATCACTTTTCATCTCATAACTTCCAAGCAATTGCAGCTATCGAAAACATTTAAATACAAAAATTGTCTGTTATGATAAGGCGATCATTCGCCTCATTTGAATTTTCTTTCTATTTTCAATCATAAAGGAGTTATGGGGAAATTGAAATTTCAAACCCCCACCATTTCCATCCCCTTTTTGCTGGATAGCCCATCTACAAACTCGGCTGAGATGTTCACTATCCTTACAACATATCCCACGCCGGTAAAAATCAAATCAAAATTACTCCAGTTATCGTGCTCACAAGATAACATAGGCAAAAGCGTTATACACGTATAAACTTTTGAATGAAGGGTGGTTTTGGGTTCTAGGGATGATGATCGGTAAAGATGTGCAGAAATTTTCCTGAAGTTGTGTCATGAGGACCATTGTAATAGGTAGACTTCCTATGAGGAATCTACTTAATAAATTGTTCAAAGTTATAAATTCATAAAATATACAGAAAAGTTAGTTCTCACCTCCTGTGACTTCACACATGACATCTACGGGGGAGTGGTCTGAGGGCACCACAGTGCTGGGCTCCCTGTCTGCTGGTGGGATTCCTGTTAATCTCAGCACCAGTGAGAAAAGGCGCTGGTCCCACCGAAAGGGCTCCTTTGTTAACTCAGAGCCAGGAACAGAAGAATGCATTGGAAGATTCAACTAAAATTAAAATAATCCGAACCAAACATTAGCATATCAAATCAATCAAATAAAATAGCTTTTTCATTCTAATAAAGATATATTGGATTATTACAGAAAATATTTCTACTTAGTTAGAAAATAATCAGCATTAGTTCAATATTTTAAATTTAGGGTATCATTTATATCTTATTATTACACAATTCATTATTACAAAGCAATTAATGAAAAAGGCAATGAAAAATAAGTTTTTCTTGGTTGACAACATGCTCGAACATTTGGCATGGGCCCCGTGGCAGAAAATTATAATGCTTTCTGCCACAAGCTTCAATAATACCAAAATCTTTCTGCAAGACTGTTCTGTGAAGTAAAAATTTACCAATGAACAAATCCAAGAGTAATTCATAAATAAAGTAAAATATTTAGATTAACAAATTCAGCTTTATTTCATGTTTAAATAGAACACATATATACACAAAAAAAAAATTGGAAGGTCAACTTCCCTCTTTCCCTTTTGTCTGATCCAGAATGTTTCGAAGTGATTCTTCGTCTGCAGAAAACAAAACTAGTTCCATGGAACGATCTCGGTGCTTTTACATTAATGTGTTAATTCTCCCAAAAATATAATTCGTTTCCAAAATGAAAATCTTTCTGCAGGAAATCGTTGCCATTCTGTGACATTGTTGCCGTGGGTATTCGATGCCAACAGATTGCTCAAAATTTTTGCACCGACTTTTACAAATAAAATTAGAGCAACCAGTGGTGTATGACAGCTTAAAACCTACAGAAGCAGTCAAATTTTTAGTTTACATAAACTAGCCGTATTCAGTGACCAGCAGTTCACCCATAATATTGATATCCTGTAGCTATGCTTGCTATTTAGCTAAACAAATTGGTGGTTGTAGAGACTGGCGAACACTTCCAAAGTTTTATTTGCGACATTTCTCAAGAATGGAGAGTGGCAAGTGGCAGACAACCATTGATGACATATCTACACATCATAAGCCATCGTAAGAAATAAAAATTGTCAAAATCGGTCCGGTGGTTTGGGCTGTGGGACGGTCTCGTGGTTCTTCGACAAATTGTTATGACAAAGCAAAAAGAGAAACAACTGCATGCAAATGCATCCAACTCCACCATACCAGAAAGTTTTAACATAATTGGTGTTTTTAACATAATTTAAAAGAACTTTACTGAAATCTACACTTTAAATTAAGCTAAATGCTAAAGAATCCTGATATTTTACACACAATATATTCTAGAAACCTAAGAGAAACAAAGCTTAGAAACACAAATGATAAGATTCTCAGGGTGTAGTCTAACACGTTCCCTGAATAAAAAATTTTTATCTTATATTTTCTGTACATTTATTTATGATTAAATGTTAAAGATATCATTGGAGATATAAAAACATTTAATCAAATTATTAATTTCCCATTAGATATATATAAATTAAAAGATACAAAAGTTACAAACTACGAGATATTTGATGTTTCTACTTAATTTAGAATTCTTTGACCTTTTAACCGGGTATGACGAAATATTTTAATGTGAAATAAATTGAAAAAAAATTCCCCGATTAACCCTTTATAGGGCCATTTATTGCTAGAAGTGATAAAATAAAATAACTTGGGTATTGAGATTAATTTAAGATAAGAAATTCATCTAGCTTATTGTACGACATTTTTTGTTAATTTTATTAATTAATAATTAATGACCCAGTCAAGACACTTCATTAGGGTTTGAGGAAAGAAATTGGAACATTCAGGTTTTTGTTTCATTGAAAAAGTTGGCCAGAACTTAAAAAATGAATTTAAAAATGGATGAATTTGGCGGGAAGTATATTCCCATGGCCTTAGAAAGGGTTAACAGGTTAAGAAGAGTTAACAGAAAATAAATTTTCCCAAGTCCTAAATTCCGACCAAATTCTTTCCGGTTATTAAAAAAATACCCTCTAACCTGCAAACACTCAGATTCGACTCAACTTTTAAAAATCTTACCTCATCCTGCACTCCTAATGTGGTGGTGAGTCGTCCCCCATCGGTGATGAGTATGATAATGGAAGGCTCCAGATAAAAGGGGCACCTGCCCTGGCCATAGGTGTCTATGCCCGTCTGCATGCGATTGATGTTGAGGAGGTCGAGTGCAGATTTGAGGGCCGCTCCGAGAGTGCTCATGCCCACCGCCTGCAGATTCTTCAGCTCCGTCATGAAAGTGGCCAAACTCTCCTTCCATCCCGCCTAAGAATTTCAAACAGAAACATTAGTTTTTTTTCTCTTGGGGGCAAGCTACTATCCTACCGCCACGAGAAAACCCCCAAAGATGCCAGTAGCGGCAGTTATGGAAACAGGATATTCCACTGCATTTTGGGGGGTGAAGGAAAGGGCTTTATTTCATTTGGCGCAGACAGAACCGGCGGAAGACTCGTTTCGCTTTGTACTTCGGTCTTAATTATAAAATTGCTTTCTGCACATCTGATTTTGCCAGTCGTTTCAAAGTGCCATCTGAGATGGATCATCCCTGTTCAAGTTCGGATCATCCCTGTTCAAGTTTTGTTTATTTATAAGAGCAAAACGATGTAAAAAAATAAATTTTATTCTTTTTGAAAGTATAATTAGCACAGCTATTAAAAGCTATTGAGCAAAATTAACACAGTAATAAGTATATTTTAAAAAGATTCGAGAGCAAAAAGGTATCACTTTTCAATTAGCAGGCTCTAATTACCGCCAAGGTTGAATGCTGTCATTATTCTGTTAGTGACAACATTCAACGCTAAAAAAACTGCAGCTATGATTCTTTGAGTTATAGCCAAGACTTGGTATGTTTTGGGCTTGTTGTCCCATCAACAAAGAGATTTTTTATAATCTTATTATTATTCCATATGAGGTCACAATCTCTATATATAAAACGCTAAGGGTACATGGCACAGAAGACAGGCTATTTTCTCTTTTGCTGATGGCAACAATCAGTTTGTTTACAAAAGAAAACTAGTAGCCTCCACCATGTTAGGGGCAAATCCATGCGACTCATGTTACCATTTGACACCCTTTTTCAAAATTAAATTCGATATATATGAAAAAAATATTACATTTGATTTAAAAAAAGTTTTTTATAGACCTCTGGGGTACAGTAAGAAACTAGGGATGTCAATAGTTTAGAATTTAATATGAATAAATGGTACCCAGACCCTAATTTGGCACTGTGACTCACATTACAAAAAAAAGGAAATAAAGTTTTGTGGGATATTGTAAACCTAGAATTGCTCCTCTTTCAGCACAGCAGAGTAAAAACGAAATATTTTATACAATGAATAACACTTCCAGGTTATTATATACACAAAAATAACATTGTATTTTTTATTAATTATGTATATTAATCAACATTTTGAGTGTGACTCGCGTTACATGTTTTTGTAACTCATGTTACATGTCCCACTTTAATCTTTGAAGTTAATAAAATATCAATTTAAAAACATTTCATTTTGTAGATTTTAATGAAACATTACTCAATTCAATGAATAGATATATCTAATTATATATTTTAGCAACTAAATTAAAATTAATAAATAAAAATGTGTTAATAAAACCAATAAAAATTATGCTTTATATATATTTCAAAATAAATTACAATAGTTTTATTGATAGAATTAGGATACAAATTTAAAAAACCATCTTGAATTAACAGGAATTGGAGGTTTTAATATCTGAATTAAATTTGATCAAGGATAAAATATTTTATCTTCCTTTTCCAGAAATTTCCAGTGTTAGCCTTTAGGTTGTATCATAGTTATTTCAATTTCTCCATTGATGCAATTGGTAATTTTTCCTGGGTACAATACACCATCCTATTTAATTTCATACCAATAATCATGTTTCATATCGGATAATGGTTGAAGAGGTATTTTGCTATCAAAAGATAAAAATCCTTCAGGTTTTTTTATTTTAAACTTTAATACAGTGGTATTTGATACCTTGTAATAATGGTGAATTGTCCCAAACCTATTGCATATTAAATGCTGAATTTCTTTCATTGATATTTGCTTCAGTAATTTCCTGAACATGAATGTTGGCCCCAGCCATTTTAGCAGCGTGTAGAAAATCTGCAGCATTAACTACGAAACATTTACGTTTTTTCACTTGAATAAACACTTTTTTCAAACTTCTTCCTTGTTGGTGTCATAATTATATATATATACGAGTATATTATAAATCCCTTGGCCCCAAAGTTGCTGATGACGTAATTAAAAAACTATCCATAAAAAACAATAAATATACACTAGTTAATTATATTCAGGAGGTAATAAATAATCATATACAGGTGTATATAAATATAAAAACACCCTATTGACCCAACAAATAATATTAGCATACATTAAAATGCCATTAAGAATACTTATCAAGCAACACTAGCTGTGACTCACATTTCCAAATAAATTATTTAAAAAAATAAAATTGGCCCATCTATTTTTTTACTACTATAAATAAGTAGGAGAAATGGTAACAATTTTTTAAATTTACAGCTATAAAAAGTTATAAACATTGACAAAAATGAACTTTTTGTGACTCGCATTACAAAAAAATTATTGATTATAAAAGTTAACCTCTCTCATTTATTTTAAATGCAAATTCTAAAATAATACTTTTATATTTGTTTTATATAGCATAAATCTATCAAAAAATATAATTATTCAGTATAAACATGCTAAAACTCAGTAAAATACATATATTTAAAATTGATTCAAAGCTGAGAAAAATTCATCAGAACATGTGCTCTTGAAACAAGTCTTCACATGAAATGAAAATAGTTAACCAGGTGTTGCCAGATTCTAATTTGTAAACTTCAATCTATATACAACACATACAAAATAAAGTTGAGTGGTTTCTTTTTTTTTTTTTTTTTTTACACTTTATTTCCAATGTTATGTGGAATTGCCCTTAGGCATAACTTCATAGCCCTATATTCAGTCTGGTGCAAAATAAATTTTTCTTGAAAAAAAATGAGTAAGATAAAGAATTAATAATATTTCAGTTGAAATCTAGAAATTGGTACACACTCTTAAAATGGTGCCATGTTGCCAAAGCTTAATGCAAGTCATACTATCCTTAGCTCTGGCGATTTGGAGTCTATGAAGTGAATCGCTCAAGTTAATACTTTGGGATTTGCAAGCATCTTAAGATTGTGTCCCAAATTCTAGATTTCAACCAATATTTCTTACAATATAATGAAATTTTGAATGAAATTATTCAAAAGAGATCAGTTAGAGATGAAGCATATGGGCTCAGGCGAGCTAGATAACATTTAGATAAATGTCAAAATATTTTAAGTCAGTGAAGATGAAATTTTTTCAGTTCACAAATTCATCGTAAAACTTTCTATAGTGAACATTGTACATTGGCTACTTTTCCGTTATGCACACACCACTTGGCACCTTTTTTTGTCTTGATGAAATTTCTAGAAGCACTAAATCGCCAAGTTTGGCTCTACAAGCGTCAAGAAAATCAAGGTATACGTATAATCAAGAGCCAATTATCTGCACGAGAACAACTAGTTGTAGATATAATTAGACAATAATTTTTCAGCATTTTCAGGAGGAAGTCTGTTGCTTTTTGTTTCATACATCTATAATACCAATTAGGGATATAACAAATATTCAGTATTGGACATATTCGGTACTTTTGCCAAATACTGGTTCTGTCCAAATGCTACACAGATAATGGTCAGAATAAATTGTTTTTAAAAAATGCAGTTTTAAATATATTTAAGAAAGAATATTGTAGAATTACATTCCAGTACGTTTATTATAATAAAAATCTAACATTTATCCAATTTTAAGTTACACAGTACATAAGTGTATTTAATAGCGTTGCATATCATTTATAGAAGTGTGTTCCACATGTTTTCATATATATTACCAGATTCAGAAAATAAAAGGTCACTATGTAATGCTTGCAGGTGCTAAAAGATATTTTCTTGCAAAAGTTACGAACCTTACAAATTTTTCATAATTTTTTTTCCACCAATTAAGGGGACACTCCATCCTACCTATTAAGTTCAAAATAGGAATTTACTTCTAGTAATTTTAATTTACCAATTTAATTTTCTTCTGCATTTGTCATTGTCATGTTCTGCAATAATGACTCATTTCTTTGAAGCAATCCAAAAATGAAGAGGGTTTCTCATTTCTTATTATTGGAATTCAAGTATTTAAAATATTACAAAAATACATAAGTGTTATTTTTTTAATGTACAAATAATGAAAACTCAATTTTATTTAATCTTAAATTTTTTTCATTAAAATTTGGAAAATATTTCACCTACAAGCAAAAGTGAAACGTTTTTTAAAATCTGGTATTTGACCCAAAATGTGGTCGGATATTCAACTAAATCACTCTTTGTTACATCCCTATTATTGACATATATACATCTGGAGAGAAAATTTAGTAAAAATACAGCCTGATAAAAATTTTACCAACTAGGCCCAAACAAAGTGTACGGTATGGCACCAAACTTCAATATTTTTTGGCAATAAATCACTAAATGTGGTGATCCAATGGCGGACGGTAACACGGTAGACATTTGGTGAGTTTTCCATGATTTGGCACCAGCTTGGCGAGGGATGTACCGTACACTTTGGTTTTACCATTAACCAACTGATATTTTAAAAGGTAAGCAGGAATGAACAAAAATGTTTCTTATCTTACTTTTATGTTTCCTGGAGGCTCTTCAAACGTCAAAAGCATATATCTGTCTCCTCTACTGGCTGAATCTCTCTGCCTAATCTGTAAAATAAATAAAATTTAAAAAATCCTTAAATAAAAAGATAGATTTATTAACATTATATAGATGAATTTGCTGATCAAATTTAAAAAAAGCACTAATATATTTAATTTGACCTCGAAAACTATATCCAGAATTTCAGATTCATATAACTTACCTGTTCTTAAAATCTACTTTCTATATTGCTGAAATTAAATCTATGATAAATGAAGTTCTTTTCCAATAGTAAAATAATATAGGAAACTGCTCTTGTTTTAGAGCAAGGTAAGTGGACATTTTTAAATCGCCAAACTTTCTACGGGATATCAAATGAAAATTTCCCAAAATTAAAATACAATATTAATCCTCTTCTTTCAATTTCCATTAATACATTTATTACGACTTAAAACCAAATCGGCCCAACCAAAGTGTACAGTATGGCGCCAAACTTCTTCTTTTTGGCGAAAAATCGCTACATGTGATAACCAAATGGCAGACGATAACATGGTAAATGTGGTAATATGGCTGACGTTTGCAAGTTTTTCATGATTTGGCACCAGCATGGCAAGAGATGTACCGTACACTTTGGTTTTACCACCGAATCTGAGGAAAACAACAAAAAGTGATGTAATCGACATGAAAACATTAAACAGAGAAACATAAATGTGGGGTAATACTGTATATTTTGTTTAAATTATTAAATTTTAACAAAAATTTGAAGCATTTAACAAACTATCAATCCTTCGACAGGTAAAATAAATACAGTAGAGTCTCCCTACAGCGAATTTCTCCCGATAATGAAATTTTTAATTGGAATGTTAAATAACATTCAAAATATTCTCCACATAACGAAGTGGTTGTCTCCCTATAACGAATTTTTTCAGACCTTTATCTTTTCGATTTTTGTCATTTTTGAAGAAAGTTGCTAATTTCTGTGCAAACAAATCGCTCACACGTGCCTGTTTCTGGAACCACTTGCATTGTTCATTCCAGCGATAACACATAACAATAGAATGCTATGTGAAGGGTAATGCAGTTGTGGGGACCTGGGTTTCTACAGAGGGAACAACATTTCTACGGGTCAAGATTCCAAGAATCGGGGTGGAAACAGCAATTGGATGTGACAATGCGCATTTTATGTTTATCCGTATTAGTACATATTATTCTCTAAATTGGTGAATTGTCTTCACTCCTAAGCATTTTATTTATACAATAAAAATCAGTATAATTTTAACAAATTTATAATAAATATTGCTTCATTTTTAATTGAAAGTCATAATTAAATATTTTTGAACTTATCGCACGTACTAAAAGGTTTGTTACATGTACTTAAATAACTGCAAAAATCTCTAACCTCTGTATAACGAAATTTTCTGTATAGCGAATTTTTCAACTGGAACCAAGCGATTTCGTTATAGGGAGATTCCACTGTACTTGATTAAAAATTAACATCTTATCAAATGACAAAGTTTTTTTTTTTAATTTAAATAAAGATTTTAAAAATTAAAACTGACACAACAAAATGCAAATAAGTTCAAAACCTCTTTAGAATAACTTTAATCAAACAATGCCATTTTTAAAAAAGATAAAAAAAAGGAATTCTTTAATTGAAAAAAAAAAGTTAGGAAGCGCTAATCCAAGAGAAGCGCACCACACAGCCGTCCACATCATAGAGGGAAAGGGGGGGGGGGTGAATGACTTCAGTAACGAAGTGTGGAGTCCGAAAATTTAAATCATACACAACCTTTATAAATTTTTCAACTGCGTCTTTAGCAACATCTAACAAAGTTGGTCTAGCTCCCAGGTAAGTTCTCTGATTCATAGACGCACTAGTGTCTATTAAAAATAATATTATAGTCATTTTACCACAGAACAAGAAAACGTAAAAGTTTCCAAAACAGCGACAAAAAATAACGCGCACCACCCGTCTTGAAGTCCCAACACTAACTGAGATGAAAAAGGCTCTTTGCGTTTCACTTCGATGTTTAGCTCCACAGAGAAAAAGTCTTCTTCTTCTCTGTGTTTAGCCTCTTTAATAAAGAACTCGCCAAAACCGCCAAATTTAGGTATTATTTGGCAGCGTACGTTAATGTTGTTTTGTCTTAACTATTAAGAGGCTGATAATCTAAGTTTATTTAAATAGTATTGGATTGAATTCAAGATATTAAAAATCATAGCATTTAATTATTTGTGTTATGCAATCAATATCTTTAAACGTCCTTGTGTGACGCTTCGCCAAACCGAATACGTGCGAATTTTGTGTTCTTATAGAAGTGTAACTAAACTTAATATCTGAAATTTTTGTTCCCTGTGATATGAGAAAAAAATTACATTTAAACGTAGGTAAAATAGAACTATATTAAGAGAGGAAAAGTTGAATTATGATTGCACTTTAACAACGGGAAAAGTGACGTCTCCCAACCCAACCGGGGGTACCAGAATAGACCCCTTAGTTTTGTTGTCATGTTCCATCTAAATTGCCATATCTTTTTACTAAAAAAAGCATTTATTGATCAGAAAATATGATAAAAAAATTATAAATGATTGGATATTATGTTATATTATTGCAATCAATTTAAAAATTAGAATATTTTTAATGCTGTTCTAAAATAATAAATATGATTTTAATCACTCTTTGTATCTTTATCAAATATGACCAAATTTAGAAACTAGCAGTTTGGTTAAATAGAGATTTCTTGGAAAAGAATATGGAGGCCTTTCTAGGAGGGTGCCATTTTTTTTTTTCTCTCTCTCTCTTGACCGAATTAGATCGGCAATTTTTCTAGTCCATCTCCTGATGGCAATTTTATTTGTTTTTTAAGCAGCTTGAAACGTAGGCTGTTTGTTTTGTCATACTCTTGATCTATTGAGTTGAGAAATTTTATTTAAAGGATCACTGGCAAAGCCCGTTCTTTCGTGTGGCATAAGCCGGTATAAACTCTCTTCAACTAACTAGAGATTTCTTTTGTTAGCGGCTCCCGTGCTTGAAAAACGTTCGCTGTCTATCCGCCACGATAACTAGAAAAATGTATAGTTTACGGTGGTCGCTACAGCAACTGATTATTCTGGGGAAGATCCATTTCGAATATGAGAAATCTGACGGAAGTCTGAGTTTTATTTTATTCTTGTCGCCAGTTTGCGGTGGTAAAAAGAGTAGTTGACCATTCGTCTTCTCGGTTACCATACATAGCCCATTTGGCGCTAAATACGCCAATGTAGCACATTTAAATGAACGTCTACCTACTAGAAATGGATTTTTCTCTACGATAACCCGTTTCTATAGCGACCACCATAAACTACGGCCCTATTCTGGTACCTCGGTTGCATATAAACATCCCCTACTCAAGTTTAGTCCAATAGCAACCTACGACAAATCTGATTGGACAAGCGAATGCGAGGTCCCCTCCCACTACAGAGTAGGCGATGTTTATATGCAACTCGCGCAATGAGGTACAGGAACAAATTTCAGAATGTTATTTCCTAAAATAGTAAGTTCTTCTACAAGATACTGCCTTGATTAATTTTTGAGAGAAAATAATTCTTTTCCATGATTTAATTACCTTGCATTTGCTTTAAATTCTTTCGTTTAGACATATTGTAATTCCCATATAAGCATCGTCTTTAAAAAATTATGATTGTAGCACTAAATAAATGGCAATCCTAAAACCTTTTAAAATAAGAGTTTCTGTTTCTCAAAAATCTGTTATAAAATTATTTTCAAAAATGTTAAGGATGGTCAAAAATTCTGGAATAATTCTTGAGAGAATCGAAAATAATTCACTGAATAGAAAAATTTTCATTTTATGGGGGGAATGCTTCAGAGGGATCACCACCCATTTGAAGCTGTTGATTTTGTTATTTACAGAAAAATATTTTAATTCATGATCTTCCTAACAATTTTGAAAATTCATGTTACTCTTAACATTTTGCAGTTTACAATTTGTTTATATTCTCTGTAAACATAAGTGCATAAAATCATAATTAGTGTTTCATTTGCATGCGTTTTGCGAGAAAGTCAAGAATAGAACCATTTTATTGAAAATAAAAAATAAAATAAATTTATCATAAAATAGTCTTACTTTTGAGTAAAAATAATCTAAGAGTAATATTGGAAAATGTTCGATGAGATTTACCATTGTTATATATATTATTATTATTTAATATATATATATATATGAGAGAAAAGTATGGAAAGAAAGAACAAACTACGAAAAAATATAATTTATATAAAAGCAAAATAATTAAATTCTCAATACACACATGAAAAGCCATCTATTATTCATTTATACAAGAAAAACTAGAAAAACAAGACATTTAGTACTCTTAAGCTTAAAAAGGGTTTTCGCCTACTTCAGCCTCTATACTTATAAAAGGCAATGTTTCCGTGTGTGCGTGCGTGCGATGTCCAGAAGAATCTATCGCACTTACAGCCTTGAAATTTTGTACATATGTAGTCTTAATGGTGACTCAATGCACCTCGAAGCCGGAATTTTGAAATTTAATCTAGAAAATTTTTTATTTAATGTTTTGTGTTGTTTTGGTTAATTTTTCGCACTAATTTCTCAATAGAATGGTTTTGAATAAGTGTACGACAAAAATAGACACACCATCGGAAAGAGCATGCGATTTCCGTTGTAATGAAGTTAGTTTTGAATTTCTAACGTAATTTACTGATTTTTTAAAAAAAATTTTAAAATATTCGGTTAAACCTAAAAAGCTTTGTTTGGAATTTCAATTTCTTGCATCCGCCGTTCTAATTTTGTTATCAATTTGAAATTTGTTGAAGTAATAAACATAACGTCTCTCCGTGATTTAAGACAAGAATATTTAAAATTGAACAGTTGGTTGAATTTTAAATAATTTTTTTCTGAAGTGTTAAAAATTTTCGCCTCAAAATCCTCTTTACAGTTCTTCAATCGGTTCTAATCAAGGTCGGTTGACGTATTTTCCAAACATGCATTTCGTCGAAATCACGTGACGACATAACTAACCCCTTTGCTTCGCGTCGACAAATAATTCTTTTAATTTGTTTGTTTTTATACTGTTTGACAGTCGAGTATACGGCTGATATGAAAAAAAAAAGGATTTGTAAGCCCTTCTAGGAGGGCGACATTTTTTTTGTCTTGACCGAATCAAATCGGCTATAGTTTTAGACCACCTTTTGATGGCAATTTTTCCTTCTTTTTTGATTACGCATTGAAAAGAACTTTGAAAT
>BGPR01004289.1:104531-115358 GCA_013235015.1 Araneus ventricosus | reverse complement strand
ACACTTAAATACTTAACCGTTCTTTTATAAAGATTGCTCGCATTTCAGTAACCTTAACTTAGACACATCGAGACTGAACTGTATTTCCAGCCAAGTGTCGATATGTTACATGCCACAAAAGGCTCCCATGTGGAGATTGCTTTTTGAATATGTAATATAGCATATGAGGTAAAGAAACCCCTGCAACAACTTATAGATCAACTTTATACTAGAAATTTTTTCTGAATTAAAAATATTATATACACATGCTCAATGAATCTTCTAATCCGTCTCCCGGATTTAGCGTAATTATCATTCCACGATTTTTCCCATTCTTCTTTGATTTTGCTTTTGTTGAAGTTATTCACCAGCCGTGGACCGAAGCAAGAGAAAGAGGATTCTATCATTTACAAAAAGAAGCTGCACATTTCAAGCAGCTATTAAACCAATAAGATTAAAGAGTGCTAAAAAGGAGATCGTGGCATATCAAATAGAAAGAAACGGGAAGAACATTGAACTATCAAAGTAAAAAAAGTAAGAAAATAAGAATAAAAATGAAAATACAAGATTTTAAATTAATTTCAGGGCGGACTGCAACTCTAATGGACGAGTCGTCACTGCTACCAATTGTATTTTAAGAGAAATATTAAAAAATAAAGTCTTAGCTTAATGTCACGTATTTGTATTTTTGCAATTACCGCTATTCTTATAAGAATACCGGACATTATTAATAACTCGAAAATCACCCATCATGGTATGACGGGTGCAAATTGCCTCTTCATTCGAGAGATTTCCCTTCAAGTTTGATGTGTTTAAATAGATATGTATGCGAGAGAAATGTTTAACATTGATTGAAAACAAATAAAATAATTTCATGACAGGAAATATGTTTTTATTTACGTATTGTTTACATATTTTTTTTATTCAAAAAACCTCTTGGCAAACAACATTCCGCGTGAAGTATTTTTCGTTGTTTAACAATTTTCCTTGTACTTCAGATGTCTTTCTGTAAATTTTAACGTTGCCAAAAAATATTATCAAATTATATCATCACGATTGTAATAAATAACGAGATGCATCGTGGCGTCCAAACTATATCACGCGAATAATATACCACTAACGTGATTTACTACTTTCTATTAAAAAACGGAAATTAATTTGAAATATATGATTAATATAATTTAAAATTTCTCGGTATGTATTGATAATAGCGAGATAAATTTAATATCAATCGATAGCAAATTTTATTTCACTATTTTAGAGCTATTGAATTTGAAATTAGAACGACAATTACTTTTTTAAATTTAAAATTACAAAAATTTAGGTGCTCTAACAATGAAATAATGCTGTTTAACGTCTCGCAGTGCTATCGCGCGAGTTTTATTGTTGGTGACGTCAGAGCGTTACCGAATCAGTTAGAGACTTATCTGGATTATTTCATTAGGAACTCTCTAGCAGTACGCGCACGGCGCTGCCCGTGGAATCAGGACTTCAACAAAATGAGAAAAAAATCGCCCACATTGACACGAAAATGTTTTAAAAACAAAATCAAAACAAAAGATACAAATTATTGATTTTCCCGCTTATTTTTCTTCTCGATAATGACATTTGAACTGTAGAAAACAGCACAGAGTACCATCAACTTTGAAGCACATTATGTAAATAGCTCCTTGAAGTCATATTTAATTTTTTCTAGTCTTCTGTAACTAATTAGCCATATGTTCGACTATCAAACAGTGTAAAAACAAGCAATTTAAAAGAATTAACTGTCGACGCGAAGCAAAGGGGTTATGTTGTCACGTTGTTTCGACGAAATGCATGTTGAGAAAATACGTCACGCGACCTCGATTATAACCGATTGAAGAACCGTAAAGATAATTTTGAGGCGAAAAGTTTTTAACATTTCAGAAAAAAATAATTAGAATTCAACCAACTGTTCAATGTTAACCATTCTTGTCTTAAATCACGGAGAAACATTATGTTTATTACTTCAACAAATTTCAAATTGATAACTAAATTAGAACGGCGGATGCAAGAAATTATAATTCGAAACAAAGTTTTTTAGGCTTAACCGTCTATTTTTCTAAAATCTTTCAAAATTCAGTAAATTACGTTAGACGTACGAAACAAACTTCGTTAGAACGGAACTCGTGTGCTCTTTCCGATGGTGTGTCTATTTTTGTCATACAGTTATCCGAAACCATGATATTGAGAAATTAGTGCGAAAAATCACCCAAAACAACACAAAACATTAAATAAAAAATTTTTTGATTAAATTTTAAAATTTCGGCTTCGAGGTGCATTGAGTCACCATTAAGACTACCTGTGTGCCAAATTTCAAGGCTGTGAGTGCGATAGATTCGTCTGGACATCGCACGCAGACACACACACAAACATTGCCTTTTATAAGTATAAATAACGAGTCAGGGCGTGTTTCAATATGCATATGACGTCACGTGGTTTCGATGAAATGCATGTTGGGAAAATACGTCAGGCGACCTTGATTACGAAGAATCGTGAAGAGAATTTTGAAACAAAATTATTTTACCACTTCAGAAAAAAAATAATTAAAATTCAACCAGATGTTAAATTTTAACCATTCTTTTTTTTAAATCAAGGAGAAACCTTATATTTATTACTTCAACAAATTTCAAATAGATAACAAGATTAGAACGGCGGAAGCAAGAAATTGAAGTTCCAAACTAAGGTTTTACGACTATTTTTTAAAAATTTCTCAAAATTCAGTGAATTATGTCAGAAATTCACAACTTACTTCATTAGAACGGAAATCGCGTGCTCTTTCCGATGGTGTATATATTTTATTAATACAATTATCCGAAACCATTGTATTGAGTAATTAGTGCTAAAAATCCCCCAAACAACACAAAATACTAAATAAAAAATGTTCTAGATAAAATTTTAAAATTCTGGCCTCGAGGTACATTAAGTCACCATTAAGACTACTTGTGTGACAAATTTCAAGGCTGTAAGTGCGATAGATTCGTCTGAACATCTCACGCTAACAAACATTGCCTTTTATAAGTGTAAATAATAATCCAATCTTTAAAAAAATTTCAGCTTCACATTTGTAAATACATATTAACTGTCTGAACTACTTTGTTTTTCCCAGCCCGGATATAAAAATCCAAGCTATATAAAAAAGAAACCTGAAAACGTTTAGGAAGGGTGTTGATGAATCAAAATTTTAAAACTTTAAATAGAATATTTTCTCACTAAAATAGTGGTAGAAATTTTATAAACATGTCTTCATATTAGATACGAATCATTTCAATCTGAGATGTCTTACCTTTATTCGAAATCTTTTGCACTTAGTATTAACTAAAATTTTGCATTCAATTCAATCTGTTTATTCCGACTAGCAAATATCACGACTTAACAAAGTATATAAGAGAAATTTAAGTATTCAGTTGGAAGACATCTAATTCTTGAAACTGATTCTTTAATGAGGCGTAAGAACCCCTTGAATATTTTCATCCAGCTTCTCCGTGATTTTTTAAACAGCATATTATATATTTAATCGTGTTTAACAACACACGGTTTATTTTGGTACGACATAATGTACGTAGAAACGCCATTTCAAAGACTAGCAATGCTTTCATAAATTTTCATTTCGGTACGTATTTAGAGATGCACGTATCTCTATTTGAAAACATAAATTAAACAAATTCCTTTGTAGATGTTTGCCAAAGGACAGTAAAATATTTAAGAAACCTTTAAAAGGTGGAAAAAGGGTTAAATACAAATGATTTCTCAAGAAATAGAATGCATAACAGAACTCATCTTTTGGTTGAACATCCTTGCAATAGAAAACCTAAATAAATGAAGTCGAAATAGAGGGCATAACTGTTTTTAGGATATGGGTGTATTTCAATCTTTGAAAAAGAATTCTGCACTTCTGTTTGTTTCTGAGCTGTAAAACAGTCGCTGATAAGACCACTAAACGTTACTGAATGTATTACTTTCACGGAAACTTTAAAATATATTTTGCGTCTAAGGATCAAAATCTTCTATTAAAAATATCATAAATATGGGTATCTTCTTTTAATCGACTGATTTAAACAGATTGCTTTGAATGTGAAGAACACTAAGGAATAATTTCAGAGAAAAGTGATATTTCAACATTCAAATATCTAAATTGAAGTTTACAATAGAACAGTACCCGAATGCAGATATTTTAGAGCTTTTAAATAAATATTTAATTAAAACTCTCATTAAAAAAGTTGTTCGCTGTTCAAAAAGTCGGGTAGATTAATTTTTTGACCTGAGTGATGAAAAGGATGTGGCGTTTCAGCAAGATGTTAAATGCATGGAAAAATGATAACAAGGACAAGGGAATGCAAATGTGATGGGATATTCAAATTCTAAAGGATAAAAGCATTCCTTTGAAGGAAAAATGAAATAAATTTGCCTAATTTTCTTAATCTAATTTCTTTTTAGATATATTTGTGACTTTATTATTATTTATTTGGTCCCCCCAAGCATTTTTCTAAGTAAATTTGATTAAAATAATTAATGTTTTGCCAATCATGTATACGACTGTTTTTACAAATATCTCAAATTCTAAACTTTTAAACCATTGCAAGAACTCCTTATGTTATTCAGAAAAATAGATGCTATTTTTTTATATCATCATGAGAAACATCATATAATTTACATTAATTCATGTAAACCCCAGAAAAAATGTTAAATTTTGTAGGCCTTTTCAATCGGAGATAAAAATCGATATCTGCTTACTTTGATCAAGTTTCAAGAAGTTTCATATAAGCTTTACGAAGTTTTACGCACACAAACAATTCCCACCCTCCAAAATATATTTGTGCCAAATTTCGTAGCTCTAAGTAGAGAGGTGTTCCCTGCAGAGCGCCAACACACAGACACACACACATTCTTCTTTATTATTAGTAGAGATACAAATTTGACATTAGCTATTTGTACTTTAATTTTTTAATATTTTCGGTTGTCTGTTCTCTCTTTTATGATATAAAAATAAAGTTCCTAAAAATAAGCGCGTGGGTCATTTCAAAAGCCTTCGTGGGTCAGTGTCTGCGGGCTGCCGATAGTGCGAAGCAATGGAATTGCAAAATTACGACATATTTCGACACTTAAAACAGTCTCAGAATTGAGAAAGCAGCCATTGAACGAGAATGCAAGCAAACACCAACACGAAATATGTCGTGATTTGCAATTCCATTGCTTAGCACTGCCGGTAGTCCTGGTCCAGAACGGACTTCAGTTTCAAAATAGTTGTTGGAAAAAGAGTTAAATAATATCTCTGGATTCTCAAACATTTTGAAAATGTAATATGTTTTAATAATGTCGTTTTGTAATGTAATTGACGACTTTATAGTTATTTCAAGTGTATATACATTTTTTTGAGACGCTAAGAAGTCCAAGGGAGTCAGTCCCAGTTTAATTCTAACTTTCGCTGGGATAGTTTGAAGGCTCCAGTGTAATTCGCTGCTTATTATATGGCTCACCATCATATTAGTCTGAGAATAAAAATGAAATAATGTATAACTCAGAAAAACTTTCGATTGTGAATAAGGGTGGAATTTTCCCTTCGACAAAGAGCTTAATGAAGCTTTTCCATTAATTCTCCTCGGCGATATATAGTTAAGTCTTTCAAAGCAGGAGCAGCGGAAGCGCACTTTCAGAAATAGATTAACATACTTTTAGATAAAAATACTGTTCGGAATTAAATGGAGTGCTCGGAGTTAAAGTAAACCGAATCCATGCTTTGCCCATTTTGTACTTTACATTACATTACACCACCTGCATCCCCGTGTTTAGAGCCATTTGGCTCCTTTCCGGTTTGGATGGATGGAGGCGAATTTTATTTTTTAAGAAGGGACGAAATCAAGTAACAGGTACAAGAACAAATGAAAATGAAAAAGAAACATACACTGGACAGAACAACATAGAAAACAATGCAAAATAGAAAAAAATACGTAGAGGGAAAAAAATCATAAGTAGCCGGAAGTGTGTGTCAGTCTGGGTGGATGAGTGCTCAATTATTATCCTCTACAAAGAGATTGTTCTCATCACATATGAAACGCATTAGGAGTCGAAGTCGGGTTCTTGAGAATGTTTTTCAACCACTGTAGTTTAAGTGACACTGATGGAGTTTGGAAATGCCAGGAGAGGGTAAACGGACATTTTGTGGCATAGTGAATTGGATCTCCTTTTTCTGTACTAACATTGCCATTATATTTTCTATGTAATAAGGATTTGAAGTCCGCAGTTCAGTTTGTATACACCAGGCAGTAAGAACGATTGGAGACCCACTGTCATTCAAAATGCAGCTGATCAACCTTGAGAACTGCTTCCTCTGAATTGAATCCCACGGATTCGGCCCACCTCAACTCTCACCCTCCAAATATGCATCGAGCAACCAGCCTCGAAAAGCACTTTTCCCGCTCTCCTCGCCTGTTTGTCCTAAGATATAAAAAATAGCACATCCTCTTCGATTCGAGAAGCACTTTTTCACTGCTATTTTTCCCACACTCTATTTTTAAGTTTAGACAATATGACTGAATCTTCTCCTCGCTTATTATTTACATGCGTTCCCTATCACTTTCTGTTGCCCGATAATGATAGTTGATCTACTGATAACCGCACCTCACTATTTCCGTTACAACCGTAATCTAGTAATAGTTTGCCCGATAAGCTTTCCTCCATGACTTCGGTACACTCTAATAGTGACCCAATAACTAGGGTTGCCAAGCGTCCCGTACATACGGGACTGTCACCGCATTTCACCTTAGAAAACCTTACATTCCCGCATTACTACAGTAGAACCCCGCTAATCCGAACTAATTGGGACCGGTGCCTGTTCGGATTACCCGAAATTCCGATAAAAATAGAAAAGAAAAAGATGCGTGCTAAAAAAATGTAAGTCATAAGTACTCAAGTACTTATAAGTCATAAGTAAGTATAAGTACTACTAATTCTTGAATTCTTTTATTCAAAAGCAATAGCAAGAGAATATGTCTCCCCTTTTCATTAAAATGATGGATGTGCTTCTGTATGAAGTGACCTTATCTTACGGCAAATTGCATTAGTTTCTTCAATGTGTACAAAATTAGGCATGCTGAAAAAGTACCTTTTTGTTTTTAGTATGTATATTTAAATCTCTTCAGGCAATCTTTTCAATTACATATAATTTTCGAAAATAAAATCGTTTCGGATTAACCGGAATTTCGTATTAGCGGGGTTTTACTGCATTTGTCCCGTTTTCTCCCTAATGTTGATCAGAAGTCATGCCTAATAAAGCTATGCGAAATCATATTTGTCATTTCAGCCCACAATGCAAATGTGGAGGGAATATTTTCCATAATGTCCACTCAATGGTCAGACGAAAGAAACAGGTTGTCAGAGGAGACAAATGAAGCAATTTTGACCGGTCATTATAATTATAAAATGACTTGCGTCCAATGTTATAATTATGTGAAAGAAGAAAGAGATGTAATTAAGAAAGTAAAATCAACTTTAAATTGTGACTGGGCTGAAAAGGATTGGTGTTGCATTTTTTTTATTTTTCTACGTGTTCATTTTATTAGATTTCTTAAAGTTTATTGATTTTTTATTAGAGTAAAATAAACCATTCACTCTTTTCATGTTTAATTTGTTTAGTACTTAAGCGTCCCGCATCAATGCTTGACAATTATGGCAACCAATAACTCATTTCTATGCAGTTAGAGATAGGCATATACTTTCCATTTGAAAAAAAAATGCTCATAATAACGTAAATGATAATAGTTCGTGTTGTTTGAGTTAATAAAGTACTCCTGAGAAAACTATGAATTTTTTTTACAGTCCCTCTCTCCTATTAGTAAAATATTCTTGGCACACTAAAAATGTTAAACAAAAAGTTCTGTTCTTCCGTGACTAAGACTGACTGACTGACCGAGTTATGAAGCTTTGAATTTCATTATTTTAAGCCAATGAACGACCTCTAGAACAAAGGCTGCTCATGGATCGGAGGATTTTCCTGGGGGTGGACGTTGACATCGTCTAAAATTATGATCCACTAAATAATAAAGAAGTAGACTGTAGTTAAAATATCTTTCATATTTGTAGGAAACTTTAAAGTTCAACTTTTTGATTTAAACCATAGAGGCTTTTATTCAGCAGATTTACAGGCATCTTTAATAGATGGCAACTCCCCGGCTAATCTGAATTTTTAAAAAATCGACGCAATTTTGAAGGGAAAAAATTCGACGGAAGGCTGTCTCTGCGAAACGGCCGTTGGGATTGAGGGGCGTAGACTTACTTACCTTACTCAACTGTGACTTTCTGTGACTAAAGTAGCTCTAGGTGACTATTAACTCTATAGTCACTATTAGTCTAGTGTGAATATGTTATTCTATCTATGTAAAATTCTCCGTGATTTGCACCAACTTTGCAACTCGGCTACAACGCTTGAGTCAATTGATATTGAAAGGGTTCTTGTCCAAACTGATATTTTTAAACTTGAACCTTCGAACAGTAATATTGAATTTTATGAAAATTGAATATCCTGAATACACATGCATACTTATAAATTAAATACATTATTTAGATCGTATTTCGATGACAATTATTTGAAGATTTAAGTTTAAAAAATATCAGTTTGTTCAAGAACTCTCATCATTTAGCTTCTCTTAGAGTGCATTCTGAAATTCACCTCGCGGCAATGCCGATATCTTTCTGAATCTAAGCGGCATTTAATTGGAATTTTTATTTAAGTTGCCCTATATGTTGGTTTTGAAGTTAGGAAAGAAAAATTACTCTATGTCTCGCATATGCGCAGTAAATATTATTTACTACAAATACTCATATTTCCTATAATATTTAAAGTATTTACCACAAACTTTTATACTAAAATTTCCTAACATATTGCCATATATTCTGAAAATTTCAAACAAATGTTTTCATACAAATTGGTTGAAAACTCTGCAAGTTATAAGCAAAACACAAGCCGGAAAATTAGGGACTTTTTAAGAAACACTTTATGCCTTCCCGAAGTTTCGTACTATTCTTACGAAAATGCGCCCAAAACCACTAATGAAAGTTCGAAATCGTTATCCGCTTCCTGAGAAATGGGATGAGACCTAATCATTTTCTTCTTCATCAATTTCTGGTCGGTCCCTTAAAGGCCCTCATGACCGAATCTTCATTGTAAAATGCGAGTTCAATTCCCTTCTTTTCAGGGTCGAAGCTTAAAGAAAATGCACACAGCCTTTCGGAAGATGTTCGAAAAAATGTTCTATTCCTAAAGTGTCCTCATTATTCTGTCAACCACCTGTACATTGTCAATGATAAAGTAGGTAATTGCAGGCTGATGCCAAATATCATAATAGAAGATCAGATTTATTTCTCCAAACCCACTATAGAATACTTAAAGAATATTATCTGTTGTATTATAATTTGCAAAGAGTAGCATGATTATTTTAAATATAATAATATTGTATTTATTGTGATTGTTATGAAGGCAAATTGCCTTCAAAATTATTTTGATATGAGTATTTTTTATGCACAGTAATTTCTATCCCTTAAATGTTAGGTATAAAATAGTTGATGGTTTATTTTATTAATAGTAAAAAATTTTATATATCCGTTTAATCGACTGCACTCCAATTCTTACTTATGGCTCTACTGGGGCACCACACTACTCTAGCCGAGGGCCCTTAAATATGCTAAGACAGCACTGGTTTCTTGGCTAAACCGAATAAAAAACAGGGCTCTCAAATATGCTAAGACAGCCCTGGTTCCTTGGCTAAACCGAATAAAAAAACAATAATTGGCATCATAAATTTAAATACCCTGCCCGGGGCCATCTTAGCAAATTTCTACGCCCTGAGCTAGAGTAATGTGGCGCCCCATCAGAACCGTAACTAGGAATTTGAGCACCTGTGACCCAAAGAAAATACCTACCTGATAAAATAATTAACGAAAAAATTCACCTACTTCCTGATTAAGGCGTTAAAACTCTGCAAATGGGCGCCTGTTCAAAACAGGATCATGAAAGCCAACTTCACCCACCCCCACGCTAAATTTTACACATGCTTTAGACATGCCCGTACACATGCTACATTTTATGACTTCAATGTCTAAACACATTTTTCAAATTCTCTTCTATATATTCATTCAATGAAAAAGTAACGTAATATATTTCATATTTAAATAAATACACTAAAATATATATAAGCAAATTGTATTTTATTTAATATTTTTAAAATTATTTATTTAATTGAGACAGAAATACAGTTTTTTTTTATAGTATAAAGTCTACATATTTATGTAACATTACACAATCGATGTCTATCTAGCTAAAATTCCTAATCATATTTTTACTTTTAACCTATTAAAATTGCAATTAGATAAATTTTTTCGGTTCAAAATTAAAATAAAATTAATGCAGTAAAATTTTCCCAAGCAGCATTTGTTTAAGACGGCTCTTACCGTAACAGCATCTTCTGCAATTATTTAATTAAGTGTATCCGTTTTACGGAGCAGCAAGGGTAATAGCTTCATTTTTAATAGGTAGTGAAGATAGCTTCAGTTTTAACAAAAACAGACAAATCAAATGTGTGAATATTTTTTAATTACGAGAATTTTCGAATTTTTCGAATTACATTTCAGTAAAGAACATGTCAGAAAAAAACCCAAAAATTTAGTAACTTCAAGAAAAAGGAATAAATTATACAAAAATTTTGTAACTTCAAGAAAAAGGATTAAATTATGCAAAAATTTAGTTACTTCAAGAAAGAGGATTAAATTGTGCAAAAATTTAGTTACTTCAAGAAAGAGGATTAAATTATGCAAAAATTTAGTTACTTCAAGAAA